>CM060629.1:1337500-1402500 GCA_030578275.1 Meda fulgida
TCCTGCGCTCTACAGCACTCGCCTGCGCTCTACTGCGCTCTCCTGCGCTCTAATGCGCTCTACTGTGCTCGCCCGCGCTCTACTGTGCTCTACTGTGCTCGCCTGCGCTCTAATGCGCTCTACTGTGCTCGCCTGTGCTCTAATGCGCTCCCCTGCGCTCCCCTGCGCTCTCCTGCGCTCTCCTACGTTCTCCTGCGTGCTCCTGCGCTCTCCTGCGCTCTCCTACGTTCTCCTGTGCTCTAATGCGCTCCCCTGCGCTCCCCTGCGCTCTCCTGCGCTCTCCTACGTTCTCCTGCGCTCTAATGCACTCTCCTGCTCTCTACTGCGCTCTAATGCACTCTCCTGCGCTCGCCTGCGGTATACTGCGCTCTCCTGATGTACAAGACCTGCACTCTGTAGGATTGTGATCTGGATAAACGCTTTTACAGTTTGTGTACCGTGACTCTGAGTTCAGTTTAATTGGATTCACCGGCTGTACTGAGTGCAGTCTCAGTGTGTGTGTGTGTGTGTGTGTGTGTGTGTGTGTGTGTGTGGATCCGATTCAGTGCGTGCTGGTGTAAGAGGAGATATGGACGATCGATGAGAAATCTGGGGTCTCATTTATAAAACTGTGTGTAGGATTCTTACTAAGTGTAAATGCGCCTGGAAGCCAAAAATGGTGAACGCCAGAAACATTCGGATGTATAAACCCGTGTGAACGCCAGAAACGTTCAGACGCAAAAACCTGTTTGAACGTCAGAAACGTTTAGACGCATAAACCCGTGTGAACGCCTCTCTCTCTCTCTCTCTCTCTCTCTCTCTAATGCACTCTCCTGGGCTCTACTGCACTCTAATGCACTCGCCTGCGCTCTACTGCACTCGCCTGCGCTCTAATGCCCTCTCCTGCGCTCTACTGCACTCTCCTGCACTCTCCTGCGCTCTCCTGCGCTCTCCTGCGCTCTACTGCGCTCTACTGCGCTCGCCTGCGCTCTAATGCACTCTCCTGCGCTCTACTGCGCTTTCCTGTGCTCTACTGCGCTTGCCTGCGCTCCCCTGCGCTCCCCTGCGCTCTCCTGCGCTCTCCTGCGTTCTCCTGCGTTCTCCTGCGCTCTACTGCGCTCTACTGCGATCTACTGCGCTCTACTGCGCTCCCCTGCGCTCTACTGCGCTCTAATGCACTCTCCTGCGCTCTAATGCACTCTCCTGCGCTCGCTTGCGGTCTAATGCACTCTCCTGCGCTCGCCTGCGGTCTAATGCACTCTCCTGCGCTCGCCTGCGGTCTAATGCACTCTCCTGCGCTCGCCTGCGGTCTAATGCACTCTCCTGCGCTCGCCTGGGGTCTAATGCACTCTCCTGCGCTTTACTGCGCTCTACTGCCCTCTCCTGCGCTCTACTGCCCTCTCCTGCGCTCTACTGCGCTCCCCTGCGCTCTACTGCGCTTTAATGCACTCTCCTGCGCTCTCCTGCGCTCTAATGCACTCTCCTGCGCTCGCCTGCGGTCTAATGCACTCTCCTGCGCTCGCCTGCGCTCTAATGCACTCTCCTGCGCTCGCCTGCGCTCTAATGCACTCTCCTGCGCTCTACTGCGCTCTAATGCACTCTCCTGCGCTCGCCTGTGGTCTAATGCACTCTCCTGCGCTCGCCTGCGGTCTAATGCACTCTCCTGCGCTCGCCTGCGGTCTAATGCACTCTCCTGCGCTCGCCTGCGGTCTAATGCACTCTCCTGCGCTCGCCTGCGGTCTAATGCACTCTCCTGCGCTCGCCTGCGGTCTAATGCACTCTCCTGCGCTCGCCTGCGGTCTAATGCACTCTCCTGCGCTTTACTGCGCTTTACTGCGCTCTACTGCCCTCTCCTGCGCTCTACTGCGCTCCCCTGCGCTCTACTGCGCTCTAATGCACTCTCCTGCGCTCTCCTGCGCTATCCTGCGCTCGCCTGCGCTCTAATGCGCTCTCCTGCGCTCTACTGCGCTCTAATGCTCTCTCCTGCGCTCGCCTGCGCTCTACTGCGCTCTCCTGATGTACAAGACCTGCACTCTGTAGGATTGGGATCTGGATAAACACTTTTACAGTTTGTGTACCGTGACTCTGAGTTCAGTTTAATTGGATTCACCGGCTGTACTGAGTGCAGTCTCAGTGTATGTGTGTGTGTGTGTGTGTGTGTGGATCCGATTCAGTGCGCGCTGGTGTAAGAGGAGATATAGATGATCGATGAGAAATCCGGGGTCTCATTTATAAAACTGTGTGTAGGATTCTTACTAAGTGTAAATGCGCCTGGAAGCCAAAAATGGTGAACGCCAGAAACATTCGGATGTATAAGCCCGTGTGAACACCAGAAACGTTCAGACGCATAAACCCGCGTGAACGGCAGAAACGTTCAGACGCATAAACCCGCGTGAACGGCAGAAACGTTCAGACGCATAAACCCGCGTGAACGGCAGAAACGTTCAGATGCATAAACCCGTGTGAACGCCAGAAACGTTCAGATGCATAAACCCGTGTGAACGCCAGAAACGTTCAGACGCATAAACCCGCGTGAACGCCAGAAACGTTCAGACCCATTAACCCACGTGAACGCCAGAAACGTTCAGACGCATAAACCCGTGTGAACGCCAGAAACGTTCAGACCCATTAACCCGTGTGAACGCCAGAAACGTTCAGACGCATAAACCCGTGTGAACGCCAGAAACGTTCAGACGCATAAACCCGCGTGAACGCCAGAAACGTTCAGACGCATAAACCCGTGTGAACGCCAGAAACGTTCAGACGCATAAACCCGCGTGAACGCCAGAAACGTTCAGACGCATAAACCCGCGTGAACGGCAGAAACGTTCAGACGCATAAACCCGCGTGAACGCCAGAAACGTTCAGACGCATAAACCCGCGTGAACGCCAGAAACGTTCAGACGCATAAACCCGCGTGAACGCCAGAAACGTTCAGACGCATAAACCCGTGTGAACCTGCGCAGAATCCCTTTATAAACCCAGTCAGAGGAAGATAGTTCACACACGTCTCCTCCCCGAAACAACCAGATCTGAGCTTACAACGCCTCGTTTACTGTGCATATCTCATGTGCATATCTCATCTGCATATCATTAGCATCTGCAAATTAATCCACGTGATGCCATGTTTACGGAACAAGACATCAGGAGGATATGAGATGCGGATGTGCGTCACATTACATTAATAAAATCATTTAGTAGCCGATCTTTGCCTTGTTTTTGAATAAATAAATCAAATAGTGTAAAATACATTTATCTTTTCCATTCTTTCCACTGGCCGAATAGTATTTTTAATTGCTTAATGTTTTTAATGGAAACTGGTTGGCCTTATTGTGCATTATTGATCATTATTAGCTTGTAAATATTTCCCCATATATTTCACTCATCAAACATTAAAACACAGCATGACGCACGTCGCACGTCTTGTGTGTGTGTGTATCACAGCTCATGCGGGTGACGTGTGTACAGCTCGCTCAGTGTTCATTTGCTCATGTGTTCATGTGCTCATGTGTTCATGTGCTCATGTGTTCATGTGCTCATGTGTTCATGTGCTCATGTGTTCATGTGCTCATGTGTTCATGTGCTCATGTGTTCATGTGCTCATGTGTTCATGTGTGTTGATGTGCTCGTGTGTTCATGTGTGTTGATGTGCTCGTGTGTTCATGTGTGTTGATGTGTTGATGTGCTCGTGTGTTCATGTGTGTTGATGTGCTCGTGTGTTCATGTGTGTTGATGTGCTCGTGTGTTGATGTGTGTTGATGTGCTCGTGTGTTGATGTGTGTTGATGTGCTCGTGTGTTGATGTGTGTTGATGTGCTCGTATGTTGATGTTTTGATGTGTGTTGATGTGTTCATGTGTG
Organism: Meda fulgida; assembly: GCA_030578275.1. Taxonomy (NCBI): domain Eukaryota; kingdom Metazoa; phylum Chordata; class Actinopteri; order Cypriniformes; family Leuciscidae; genus Meda; species Meda fulgida. The sequence continues at coordinate 1,341,339 of CM060629.1, forward strand.
TTGATGTGCTCGTGTGTTCATGTGTGTTGATGTGTGTTGATGTGTGTTGATGTGTGTTGATGTGTGTTGATGTGTTCATGTGTGTTGATGTGTGTTGATATGTTTTGATGTGCTCGTGTGTTGATGTGCTCGCGTGTTCATGTGCTCGTGTGTTCGTGTGTGTTGATGTGCTCGTGTGTGTTGATGTGTTCATGTTTGTTGATGTGTTCATGTTTGTTGATGTGCTTGTGTGTTCATGTGTGTTGATGTGCTCGTGCGTTCATGTGTGTTGATGTGCTCATGTGTTCATGTGTGTTGATGTGCTCATGTGTGTTGATGTGCTCATGTGTGTTGATGTGCTCATGTGTGTTGATGTGCTCATGTGTGTTGATGTGCTCATGTGTGTTGATGTGCTCGCGTGTTCATGTGCTCGTGCGTTCATGTGTGTTGATGTGCTCATGTGTTCATGTGTGTTCATGTGTGTTGATGTGCTCGTGTGTGTTGATGTGTTCATGTGTGTTGATGTGTTCATGTGTGTTGATGTGCTTGTGTGTTCATGTGTGTTGATGTGCTCGTGCGTTCATGTGTGTTCATGTGTGTTGATGTGCTCGTGTGTGTTGATTTGTTCATGTGTGTTGATGTGTTCATGTGTGTTGATGTGCTTGTGTGTTCATGTGTGTTGATGTGCTCATGTGTGTTGATGTGCTCATGTGTGTTGATGTGCTCATGTGTGTTGATGTGTGTTCAGGTGTTCATGTGTGTTCATGTGTGTTCATGTATGTTGATGTGTTGATGTGTGTTGATGTGCTCGTGCGTTCATGTGTGTTGATGTGTTCATGTGTGTTGATGTGCTCATGTGTGTTGATGTGCTCATGTGTGTTGATGTGCTCATGTGTGTTGATGTGCTCATGTGTTCATGTGTGTTGATGTGCTCATGTGTGTTGATGTGTTCATGTGTGTTGATGTGCTCATGTGTGTTGATGTGTGTTCAGGTGTTCATGTGCTCATGTGTGTTCATGTATGTTGATGTGCTCATGTGTGTTCATGTGTGTTGATGTGCTCCTGTGTGTTCATGTGTGTTGATGTGTTCATGTGTGTTGATGTGCTCATGTGTGTTTATGTGTGCTCGTGTGTGTTCATGTATGTTGATGTGCTCATGTGTGTTCATGTGTGTTGATGTGTTCATGTGTGTTGATGTGCTCATGTGTGTTTATGTGTGCTCGTGTGTGTTCATGTATGTTGATGTGCTCATGTGTGTTGATGTGCTCATGTGTGTTGATGTGTTCATGTGTGTTCATGTGTGTTGATGTGGTCATGTGTGTTGATGTGCTCATGTGTGTTCATGTATGTTGATGTGCTCATGTGTGTTCATGTATGTTGATGTGCTCATGTGTGTTCATGTGTGTTGATGTGCTCATGTGTGTTCATGTGTGTTGATGTGTTCATGTGTGTTGATGTGCTCATGTGTGTTTATGTGTGCTCGTGTGTGTTCATGTATGTTGATGTGCTCATGTGTGTTCATGTGTGTTGATGTGTTCATGTGTGTTGATGTGCTCATGTGTGTTTATGTGTGCTCGTGTGTGTTCATGTATGTTGATGTGCTCATGTGTGTTGATGTGCTCATGTGTGTTGATGTGTTCATGTGTGTTCATGTGTGTTGATGTGGTCATGTGTGTTGATGTGCTCATGTGTGTTCATGTATGTTGATGTGCTCATGTGTGTTCATGTATGTTGATGTGCTCATGTGTGTTCATGTGTGTTGATGTGTTCATGTGTGTTGATGTGCTCATGTGTGTTTATGTGTGCTCGTGTGTGTTCATGTATGTTGATGTGCTCATGTGTGTTCATGTGTGTTGATGTGTTCATGTGTGTTGATGTGTTCATGTGTGTTGATGTGCTCATGTGTGTTTATGTGTGCTCGTGTGTGTTCATGTGTGTTTATGTGTGTTCATGTGTGTTTATGTGTGTTGATATGTGTTGATGTGCTCATGTGTTCATGTGTGTTGTGCTCATGTGTGTTTGTGTGTTGATGTGCTCATGTGTGTTGTTGTGCTCATGTGTGTTCATGTGTGTTTAAGTGTGTTCATGTGTGTTGATGTGTGTTCATGTGTGTTTAAGTGTGTTCATGTGTGTTGATGTACTCATGTGCTCATGTGCTCTCTCTCTCTCAGAGATCTCTCTCTCTCTCTCTGCTGTGGTTTGACTGATCTGAAGTCAGTTTTTCCTCTCAGTGTGTGGCAGTCTGAGGAGTTTGGCATATATGAGATTGAATGTTTGACTGATCGGCACTCAATGGTTTTCAGATCGCAATGCCAGCTTCACATTCCCTCACAGGAGGAGCTCGTCTCTCAGGGCTGATGTAGAGCACTGCTTCTCACACTGCTTGCGCTTCAGGACACACACTTTACTCCGGACTTCAAGTGGCGAGCAGCCAACACAGTACCAGAAGTGTTTATGATCCAAAAGTAAACAAAAATGCAGAATTATTAACACAACACCACAGTTTTGCTTTTTCAAACGTCCCTTGTATTATGATGGTTTCATGGCTTTATTTCAAATACACACACACACACACACACACACACACACACACACACACACACAGACACACACACACACACACTCTCTCTCACTCACACACACTCTCTCACTCACACACACTCACCCGACCCCTAAACCTACCCATCAAAGAAAACTTTCTACATTTTTACATTTAAAAAAAAACGTGTTAATATGTTTATTTAGCTATGGGGCCGATCCGTTCCAGTATCGGTATCGGGACCGATACCAGCGTAATTCACGTATCGGATTTTCCGATCCAACCTGCGGAGATAACCGATATCCATGAGCATGTCTGCGCTTTAACGTTGTCTGCTGAAATGACTCCAAAAGTGATTCCCGCGGCCCACCGGCTAGTCTGCTAGCTAGCTGCAAACTGTGGAATGGGTATCCTGAACGGAGGCGCGGCTCAATGAGACACAGAGACCCCCCTCAGGAAATCCACTCCGCAGTTTGCAGCCAGCTAGCAGGATAGCATTGAGCTGCCAACATGTTCGCTGTGTGGAAATCCTATGGTGGAAATCCTTCACACTGGAAACACCACAGTAGAGCAAGACAGCAAAATGCAATGTTTGCAAAGCCGTATTAATTAAACCATTTGTCTGTGATGCATGTTTGCTATTCGCAGTCCAGAAGAGAAAGAGAGATCTCTCACGCGGTGCCACAGCGCGCACAACACGGCAGGCCTGCGTAACGAGTGACGACGGAGGAAAGATTCAAACGTAGCCTATATGGTTAACATACACTTTAGATCTGTGATATTAGTCTGATTTCCAAAGATTATAGAATATATTGAGGTAAAACTACAGCTGCGTTCTGTCTAGCGCAGCTTCCTTCCCGTCGCAGCAGTGCGCTGTCATTTCTCCTTAAAACTCAAACTTTAAGACAGAATCAGCACGATCGGTGATTGTTGTAAAATGCAGTCTCTACTGTTGCTGAATTGCTGGACGCTTTTAATAATAAAAAGAGCTATTAAAAGCACAAAAATCTGCTCAAGAGATGCTGTTCCCAATGCGGCGCGGGCTCCGAAACAGACCACAACGAGACGAGCACATTACACTCTGGGCTTCATATGCGCGTTTAACGATCAAATGCAGCCTACACAAAAATGTCAAAATGACCGGCTTGGAGATTCACTTAAACAGTTTATGTCTAAAATGGACGTAGTTATGGAAATAGTTGGGAGAAAATATGGTGCACCAGTAGACTATTAGATCTGCACTCGTTCTTAAAGGGGAAGCAGTCTAATAAACATACTGACGATTGCACCATTACTGAGAATCAAACTACAAAAGGCAAAGAGAAAATCACTCACAGCTCTTGAATGAATAACTTTAGCTTTAATAAGCATACATTTATCTATGATAAACTTTGCAGTGCTATTTTACTTTAGATGACTTTATTATAATTCTTTTTCATACCTGAATAATGTTAGTAGACCTTCCTGGAATTAAAGCACTGTGTAGGCCTGTATAATTTGTATCTTTTGTTTATCTACTGTTTTATTTATATATATATATATATATGTATGTATATATTGTGACATACATTCATACATACGTACATATTATACTTGCCTCTAGGGAGGAGTTTATTTCAGCATCATATAAACTCAACAATAATGATAATAATAATATTAAAGCAAACACAGCTCTGGTATCGGAAAAGTATCGGTATCGGCCGATATCCAAATTCAGGTATCCGGATCGGAAGTGAAAAAATGTGGATCGGTGCATCCCTATGTTCATTAATCAAATTTCCTTTTGAGGATCAGCAAAAACTCTCTACAAAGTAGGGAATCTCAAGTTTTAATATCCTTGTGGGGACATTTGGTCTGCCAATCCCCCCAACCCCCCCATCACACACACACACACACACACACACACACACACACACACACACACACACACACACACACACACACACACACACACACACACACACACACACACACACACACACACACACACACACACACACACACACACACACACAGAGTCTATTTCCATATGAGAGCAGAAGCGAGTGTATCTTCATTAGATTTGTGTTGATTAACACATGACAGCAACAATAACTCAATCAGAGAGCATTAGTAAATCTATACTCATATCCTCATTTCACAGGCATTATTCCATTAGCGGTGTTATCTGCATTATCTTGTGTCGCGGGGTAAGTGTGTGTGTTATCATAGTTGTGCAAAGCTAATTGATGCTCATTGATTTTCTTGCATACAAATAAACGCATTTACATATGAGTGAGTGCAGATGACTTGTTTCACGAGAATAGAAAAAACACAAAGGTCTATAATGTGAAGTGTGTCAGTCGATCAATTATATGAAACTGCTGTTCAGAGAAAAGCTTTGACTGTAAGAAGAGACACAACACACCCTTTCAATCATGTTTTTGAATTACTATCATCTCGTCGTCGGTACAGAACACCACAAGCAATTAAAGCAATATATAAAAACACTTTTTTACCAAATGCAATAAGTCTTTTGAATAAGGTCTGGGTGTGTGTGTGTGTATTGGCTGGATGTGTATTGTTAATTGTTTTGTGTTTGAATGGCGAGACCAAAGACCAATTTTCAGCTACGGCTGAAAAATAAAGTACAACAACAACACCAACGCTGATAGAAAGATGATAGAAATAGAAAATGTTTTTAGCGCCTTGTTGAATCTCCTGAAGAATTAAAGCAGTTCTGAAGGCAAAAAGAGGGTGTAGCCCTAGCGAGCTGTACCTCATAAAGTGGCTTGTGTGTGTGTGTGTGTGTGTGTGTGTGTGTGTGTGTGTGTGTGTGTGTGTGTGTTGGGCAAAGGTTTCATAACCTCCAACACAGATCCACAGATGCACACGGAAATAAGCAGAAATAACTCATTCAGTTCACAAACGCATACGTGCAAGGGCTGTCACAATATATCGCAATACAAACATGCATCAATCTGTATTGTGTGTAGCTCACCCGAAATAAAATTACTGTGTGAGGAAAACAATTCAAGTTTACAAGTTTTCAGAGTTGTAGTGTCAGTTCTACATTAAACTACTGTATAATGTTGAGTATAATGTATAATAATGCACTGGGGAACATGTGTGTGTGCTGATAATGCCAGATGTCTGATGTTACAGTAAAAGTGTCCTACATTATTTTAAATATATCTAGTCAGTGACAGAGATCAAGCATATTCATCTGCAATAATTCAGTATTTTCATCTTCAGAATCATGAATATTGTTATTCTGGCGTCTCTATTGTCCTGTGCTGTGGGTTTCAGCTCTGAGTCCAACACTATTCATTCACACACACAATGTAAAACCACATTTAGCATTTTAATCAACAGAGCCTTTTATCATGTGTCTTGGAGTATCGCTATAATATGGTGTCGTGAGTTCAGTGTCGTGAGTGTATCGGATCGTGACGTGAGTGAATCGGTATCCTCTAATGCATACTGGAAGAAATACAGTTTTCTTTAGCAGTCGCCAAATCTATTGTCGTTTCCACCATTATTAATGGCTAACTATGGTAACGAGGGTTTGTTTACACACACACTAAACCAGTGTATGATGTGTCGATCATATCCGTCTCGAGTGTTTTTCTGTCATCCAGTGATGTAAGAGAATAAAGCCTCTCTTCCTCTTTCCTCAGTCGTCTTCTGCTCTTGATGAAGCAAAGCCGTGTCCTGCTGTCAGAACCGCTCCTCTCGTACATCACTTGATTCTGTTCTCAGTTGTGTTCCTCACACACACGCACACACACACACACACACACACAGTACAAATCCCTTGTATCAGCATCTGAGTCAGGAGGGATTTGCTCTGTTCGAGTGTTCAGAGCTGTAAATGTGGGAGTATCTGGCCTGACATAACCCATTATCAAAGAGAAGATCGCTCTCACGCTTTACTAATCTGATTTCCTTGTCTCCGGTGAATGTGAATCTGCAGATGTGTTAACCGTCCCCATTACACCCCAGCACTCAGCCTTTGACTTCATGTGCCCTCAAAGCATCTGTGTGGCCCAAAGCCTGCTGTTAAAGGGGTCATCAACTGCATTGCTTTTTTGTTTTATAATGTTTCCTGGGTGCACTTATAATGTTAGTATGATTTTTACATCAAAAATTTTCATAATTTAGAAATAAAAGTAATTTTTTCCACGCTGATTTTAGGCCTCTGATTTGAACGCTGTCTTAAGGGGCGTGTCTGTGTGAGACTTCAGTGTAAACGCCCACTGCTGTGATTGGCTGTGTAAGACTTCAGTGTAAACGCCCACTGCTGTGATTGGCTGTGAAAGACTTCAGTGTAAATTCCCACTGCTGTGATTGGCTGTGTAAGACTTCAGTGTAAACTCCCACTGCTGTGATTGGCTGCTGTGAGACTTCAGTGTAAACTCCCACTGCTGTGATTGGCTGTGAAAGACTTCAGTGTAAACACCCACTGCTGTGATTGGCTGCTGTGAGACTTCAGTGTAAACACCCACTGCTGTGATTGGCTGTGAAAGACTTCAGTGTAAACACCCACTGCTGTGATTGGCTGTGTAAGACTTCAGTGTAAACTCCCACTGCTGTGATTGGCTGCTGTGAGACTTCAGTGTAAACACCCACTGCTGTGATTGGCTGTGTAAGACTTCAGTGTAAACGCCCACTGCTGTGATTGGCTGTGAGACTTCAGTGTAAACGCCCACTGCTGTGATTGGCTGTGAGACTTCAGTGTAAACGCCCACTGCTGTGATTGGCTGTGAGACTTCAGTGTAAACTCCCACTGCTGTGATTGGCTGCTGTAAGACTTCAGTGTAAACACCCACTGCTGTGATTGGCTGTGAGACTTCAGTGTAAACACCCACTGCTGTGATTGGCTGTGTAAGACTTCAGTGTAAACTCCCACTGCTGTGATTGGCTGCTGTGAGACTTCAGTGTAAACGCCCACTGCTGTGATTGGCTGCTGTGAGACTTCAGTGTAAACACCCACTGCTGTGATTGGCTGTGTAAGACTTCAGTGTAAACGCCCACTGCTGTGATTGGCTGTGAGACTTCAGTGTAAACGCCCACTGCTGTGATTGGCTGTGAGACTTCAGTGTAAACACCCACTGCTGTGATTGGCTGTGAGACTTCAGTGTAAACACCCACTGCTGTGATTGGCTGTGAGACTTCAGTGTAAACACCCACTGCTGTGATTGGCTGTGAGACTCCAGTGTAAACTCCCACTGCTGTGATTGGCTGTGAGACTTCAGTGTAAACTCCCACTGCTGTGATTGGCTGCTGTAAGACTTCAGTGTAAACACCCACTGCTGTGATTGGCTGTGAGACTTCAGTGTAAACGCCCACTGCTGTGATTGGCTGACATCTTTGCATATGAAATAGCAGAGTAATGCATCTCTCGAAAACTTTTAGCAAGTTTTTACCATTACACCTCTTAACTAATCTTGTAAAGTGTTGATTAAAGCATTATATTTAGATCTCTGGCATTATATTTCTACAGTGGCATGAAAGGTTGCAGTGATGAACATGTAGCCGATCACAGACACGTGGAGCGCATGAGTGTGATCTCGCCATTGCAACTCCTCGATTTCTGCACACTAACAAATGCTTTCATCATAACTAACAGTGCAAACGCGATGTAAATAAGAGACTCCTGGATTATAAGAGGAGTTTTGGTGAGAGTCCAGAATTCAGTCACTGAAAAACTTGTTTATCTTGAAATATCAAAAGTTATTCTTACGTTTAGTTGATAAATCAGAGCAGATTTGACAGCAGAAAGATGTGAAGCTCGAGCTGGAGGACGTTTGTACAATTACACAAAGACTTTTACTTGATTCATTTTCTGCAATAAATGCTCTAAATAACAATGTTTTTACTTGAGATTTGGAAGAAATGTTGTCGGTTGTTTGTATAATTAAACAAAAATGTTCATTTTACGCAAACACATAGACATAAATAGCATGTGGGTGTAAATGTGTTTGAGGGTGTATTCTTCTACAAGGGCTGTTGTTGGCTGAAACGTGTGCTGTTGAATGAGTGTGGTGTGTGTGTGTGTGAGAGGTGTGTGTGTGTGTGTGTGTGTGTGATGTGTGTGTGGCGACTCAGACTGATCTCTGAAGCGTCTCATGCTAATATCTGAGTAATGCTGACCGTAACCACCGGCATCTGTGCGGAGAACAGAGTCAGTGTTCAAGAGCTTCCCGGCACTGCAACACACAGGACCTGTGCTCGCGCTTCCCGAGTGTGTGTGTGTGTGTGTGTGTGTGTGTGTGTGTGTGAGTGAGTGTATGTGTGTTGGGGGTGTATCAGATTGCTGAAATCTGTTATTTATCACTCAGTGGGGTGTGTGTGTGTGTGTGTGGGTGTGTGTGGGTGTGTGTGGGTGTGTGTGGGTGTGTGTGGGTGTGTGTGGGTGTGTGTGTGTGTGAGTGTGTGTGAGGATGTGTGTGTGTGTGCACTCAAACAGAAATGAAATGAAACCCCTGAAGTGCATGTAAAAAGGTAATTTTACACGATGATATTCATATCCAATTTCTAGCACTTCTTCATGGCAACGTTTGGGAACAGGTGCTTCAGATTCGTGTGTGTGTGTGTGTGAAGCGTGAAGCGCTGGAAGAGTGTTCTGATGCTGCTGGTGTTTAATAGGATGATGTTGTGCTGCTTCATAACACCCCAGAGTTACTGTCTCATAATCTCATAATCAGCCTCACGAGATCAAACTATGAACACGCCTCGTTAAAATTGTGTGTGAGAGAGAGTGTGTGTGTGTGTGTGTGTGTGTGTGTGTGTGTGTGTGTGTGTGTGTGTGTGTGTGTGTGTGTGTGTGTGTGTGTGTGTGTGTGTGTGTGTGTAAAAAGCAGTTTAGACTGTGTAGCAATGTTCAGGGAAGAAGGAGGCGGGAACCGGCGAACAATCAAAATATAATTTATTTTAAATAAAACAAACAAACAAAAATACCGCCAGCAGCCCCTCGCGGACGACTGCTGGCTACCGAAAATAAATATAACTAAAGTAAAATACAAAAACAAAACACAACTAAAATACAGGCCTGTTCCTCTCTCGATCATCAACGTCGTCGCTCCTCCTTTATGCTTCCGCTCCTCCGTGAGAGATGCGAGACCGGTGTGCTTCACAGGTGCTGCTCATTAGCAATCGCACCACCGGCCTCGCGCCGTTCTCTCACGTCCCTCGGCCGTCCTGTTCGCCACAGACTGGATTTGGGAGTGATTTTATAGCAGCTCTTTTAGTTGTTTACTAAGCTGGATTAGAGCTGATGGCTTTTATACTACTTAGCTGTGTGTGTGTGTGTGTGTGTGTGTGTGTGTGTGTGTGTGTGTGTGTGTGTGTGTAATGATGTGTAAGGGAGTGTTTGGTGCATTAGGAAGGTTATCTTCATCTGGAGGATGATAATGTGGAGATGATTGTAATGTTACGCTGTTAGATGTGTTAGATCACAGTTTCTCACTCAAGGTTATCGGGCGTCCGAGTGCAGGCACACATTTCTGCGCGCCGATGATGATGATTCATACTTTACCACTTACATTTTTCTATATTTCAGACCAAATTAATCTTTAATAATTTACTAATAAAAGTTACATTATCAAAGCAAAATGAAAGCTTGATCTGTAGCAGTTTCTGCATAAAAATGCTAATCATGTGAAGGTTCGGTCACACAAATAAAATAATTGTGTTTATCAATAATTATAAAATGATCAACCATAAAAAGCTGTCAGTTAGGCCAGTGAACTGTATATTATATAGTGGATGTATTTGTGTGTAACTTGCATTATTTGCTGAACCCTGATGTGTTTATCGTGCTGTTGTCGCTGGATGATTGACTCCTGTATGGGAAATTTCATGCATTTTTCCTCATTTTTAAGTCTTTAGTCTCTTGACGTTTATTCAGTTAGCAGGGCCTTTAAATAAAGCAACGAGCGCGAGTCTGTGCACTACACTGATTTTGTTTTACTACGGTAAAGAGGGTTCTACTGGGCTGATTTATACGGCTGTGATCATGATGCAACAGAGATGCGCTTCATGCTGTGTGTCTCTGTAATGCATCCTGACAGATTACTCTCCGCAACATGACGTGATCTCCTGAATATCATTCTGAATATGATATTCTCTACGACAACACTGCTGCCGGTGTCATTACCAGTTGGACTGGGTGCATGCTGACATATGCATATCTGATATCTGATCATATTCACCACAGAAACTCATGTAAATGTGCTTGTTTACATCTGACTCACCGCATTTAACCCTCCGTGATCTTATAAACTGATACAGCAGCAACACAAGGATGAAGACTCATATTATGCATAAATATATCACAGTACATAAAATAAAAAAATATATACAAAACAAAAATAAGTCCAGAGAGCAGTTTAATGGAGCGGAGGGTTCAGCCCCTGTCCCTCATATGATGGCAGGAGGACACACACTGCGCTGCCAGCTGAACACACTCTTCTTTCTCTCCCAAAATATAACACAGTTTGTTAATGAGGCTCGCCAGTTGGAATTGAGGTACAATCTGTGCTATTTGTGTGAAATAGGCGTCTCTGTTTTTATACTTTCTGCACTCGGTGAGGAAGTGCAGCTCGTCCTCTACGGCCCCATCAGTGCAGTGTGGACATAGTCTGAGCTCACTCTCACACACACTCTCACACACACACACACACACACACACACACACACACACACACACACACACACACACACACACACACACACACACACACACGCACACACACACACACTCTCCATCAGTGCAGTGTGGACATAGTCTGAGCTCACTCTCACACACACTCTCACACACACACACACACACACACACACACACACACACACACACACGCACACACACACACACACTCTCCATCAGTGCAGTGTGGACATAGTCTGAGCTCACTCTCACACACACTCACACACACACACACACACACACACACACACACACACACACACACACACACACACACAGACACACACACGCACACACACACACACTCTCCATCAGTGCAGTGTGGACACAGTCTGAGCTCTCTCTCTCTCACACACACACACACACACACACACACACACACACACACACACACTCTCTCCATCAGTGCAGTGTGGACACAGTCTGAGCTCTCTCTCTCTCTCTCTCTCTCTCACTCACACACACACACACACACACACACACACACACACTCACACACTCTCTCTCTCCATCAGTGCAGTGTGGACACAGTCTGAGCTCTCTCTCTCTCTCTCTCTCTCTCTCACACACACACACACACACACTCCATCAGTGCAGTGTGGACACAGTCGGAGCTCTCTCTCTCTCTCTCTCACACACACACACACACACACACACACACACACTCTCCATCAGTGCAGTGTGGACACAGTCTTAGCTCTATCTCTCTCTCTCACACACACACACACACACACACACACACACTCTCCATCAGTGCAGTGTGGACACAGTCTGAGCTCTCTCTCTCTCTCTCTCTCTCCAGCTCTGCCTGTGTCGGCCCGTCTCCACACTCAGACTGTGGTCACTAATTCGATACTTTGTCAGGAGCTTTCTCTGACCATAATTACTCATTTCAGTCAGGTATTGTGCCAATTTATAATCGGACTTTATTTTGTTGAAATATTTTAATTTATTAATTGTGTGACCTTTATCTGCCAATCGTGTATGTATTCTTCTTTGGTTATTTTCCCTATTTCTTTTACTTTTGAGTGTCTGAATTGAATTGATGAATTGAGTTGGTGTTTTTCCACTAAATATCTCATGGGGTCGCTCTGTGTGTGTCCTGCCCTGTATCTGAGAGCGCAGTGATGGCAGATCTCTGTCTGCGCGTCTGATAGATGGAACCAGAACTTCACGGCTTGCTTCTGGATTTCAGAGAGCAAATTCTGCCCGGCAACCCAGACTTGGAGCGTTTCTGTGGGTTCCCAGCATGTTCTTGCAGAACTCAAGGTGGAAAATTTCAGCGGGGTTTTTTTCCCAGGATTCGTAATTTTCTTTAAATTTGTGGCCCCAGATTTCACAGCCGTAAAGAAGGATGGGTTTGATGATGCTGTCAAAGATTTTCAGCCACAGTTTAATGGGTGGATTAAATTTGAACAGGGGTTTTCTTATACTGTAATAAGCCCTACGTGCTTTATCAGTCAGATCTTTTATTGCTGTGTCAAATTTTCCAGAAGTTGAGATTGTCAGACCCAAATAATTACAACAGGTGACATGATTAAGAATTGTTCCCGCAAGTGTAAATGTATTTCTTGTCAGTAAGGCGAGTTTTTTTCTGAAAGATCATGATTTTGGACTTGTCCATGTTGATGGGTAAGGCCCAGTCGCTGCTGTACTGGTCCAGAAGCGAGAGGCTGTGGTGCAGACCCTCTTCATGAGGAGACAGCAGCAGAAGATCGACAGGAAGCTTCTGATCTCTCTGTCCTCGAGGGCCAGACCGGTCAAGAGGACTTCTCCATGTTGATGGGTAAGGCCCAGTCGCTGCTGTACTGGTCCAGAAGCGAGAGGCTGTGGTGCAGAGCCTCTTCACGAGGAGACAGCAGCAGAAGATCGACAGGAAGCTTCTGATCTCTCTGTCCTCGAGGGCCAGACCGGTCAAGAGGACTTCTCCATGTTGATGGGTAAGGCCCAGTCGCTGCTGTACTGGTCCAGAAGCGAGAGGCTGTGGTGCAGACCCTCTTCATGAGGAGACAGCAGCAGAAGATCGTCAGCGTACAGGAGGCTTCTGATCTCTCTGTCCTCGAGGGCCAGACCAGGCAAGAGGACTTGTCCATGTTGATGCCAATTCATTAATATAGATATTGAATAGAGTCGGGCTGAGGCTGCAGCCTTGACGGACTCCTTTAGTTTGGCTGAAATAATCAGTACGTTTGTCATTAATCTTAACCCCGCATTGGTTCCTATTGTATATGTCCTTTATGATGTCATATGTCCTTCCTCCTATTCCACTTTGGATCAGTTTCAGGAAAAGCCCATTATGCCATACCGAATCAAAGGCTTTTTTAAAGTCAATGAAGCAGCCAAATATTTTCCCTTGTTTTGTTTGTTGGATGTGTTTTTGTATGAGTGTGTAAATGTGATTTGATGTTCTCTGTTTAGGCATAAATGCAATCTGACAGTTGTTTAGGATCTTGTGTTGTTGGAGGAACTGAACTTGCCTGTCGTTGATGATGGAGCAGAAGAGTTTGCCCAGGTTGCTGCTCACTGTGATGCCCCTATAGTTATTTGGGTCGTACTTCTCACCCTGTTTAAAGATTGGTGTAATCAAATTTTCTTTCCAGATCTCAGGGAAGTGTCCTGCTTTTAATAAAAGATTGAATAGTTTCAGAATTGCTGCTTTCAGTTTGGGGCTGCTGTGTTTCAGTATTTCATTTGATATTAAACCCACGCCACAGGATTTGTTATTTTTTAGGGATTTTATCTTGTCTGTCAGTTCGTTTAATAATATGGGCTGGTCTAGATGGTTTAGCTGGTCTTTTAAAGTGCGCTTCAGGGTATAGAGTGGGGAGGTCAGATGTTTTTGGGTGAGGGTTGGTTCGTTTTGTGAATAGAGTTTTCCAAAATGTTCGGTCCAGATGTTTGGGTCATAGATGGGAATGTGTTTGGGTTCTTTTGATTTATCTAATTTATTACATAATTCCCAAAAATAATTCTGATCAACTCCCTCCTCAATCTTATTAAGCTTTGCTTTCATGTGATCCGCTTTTTTCTGTATTAGTATTGACTTATATGTTTTGAGGGTTTGCTGATATTTGTCTCGAGTTTGTTGATTTGCAGGGTCTCTGTTTTATATTTGATAATGATCTTAATTCTTTTCTTAATTTTTGGCATAATTTATCAAACCAACCATCTTTAGCAATTTCTTTCTTACATCTATAATTTTTTCTTTTTCTCAGGGCTTTTCTGACCATTGTAGAAAATATTTCATTTAATTGATGAGTTGCTAAATTGATATTTTTCTTCTCTTCACTAAATGAAGTAGACAGTAATGAATCTATCATGTTCTGGACCCGGGTGCTGTGGAGCTGGGCTTCATACTGGGCAGGACTGTCTTTACCCCATATAAACGTGGAGGGGAGGGGGTGCAGTTTAACCTTCGGATCTGAAGGCCGGAGGTTCACGGATCTGTTCAGACTGAGGACTGTGTGGCTGTGGTCTGATAACGGCAGCTGTGGCATCACTGTGTAATAGTTGATTAGACTGTGATCTACATCAGTGATGGCGTAATCTACTACACTGCTGCCGAGAGATGAGCAGTAGGTGAACCGACCCAGGCACAGGTAAACCCTCACGTGTCGATGCGAAATGGGTGCTGGTGTGTGCCCGAGCTCAGCGTTAGCGTGGAGGATGTACTCGTGGTGGTGGGAGGATTGATCGGTTTTGAGAATATTCTCTCAGCATCACGAATGAATGAGGCGATTGTTGTGTTTTCAAAATCGGAGCAGTCAGTGAATCAGCTGACAGAGAGCGGGATCTGGATTAGTGAAAGTTTTGTGCATGTGACTCCTTTAGCGGCTCCGGCCAGTAAAGTAACAAGCAAGTTCATATATGTTGTACGCTAGTACCGACAACCTTAAGTCAGTGTTTCGAATGTGGGAATTTAGGCCACAAACGTGCCCTCACAAGAAAGAGGATAACGAACAGCGTTTGCCTGTCGATCCAACGGAGAGCGGATCGTCTAAAGATAACGACAGTTCGGATATCGTGGAAAATACAACCACACGAAAACAAGCGACAGTGAAAAGGCCTGCTGAGCGAGTCATCGGGCACAATGAGGGGAGTGAAAGCGATGAGGGTGATGGTGAGAAAGCTGGATGCAGTTATGCTGTTGTCAAACATTCAGTTCATGAAGTTGAAGTTGTGGTTAACAGTGAGAATGTGACTCAGACAGATGTACAAGCAGAGGAAGGCTCAGTAGACGAGTTGGATGGAATGTCTCAATGTACTGATGATAGCATGAAAGATGATGATCAATGGTTGGAAGGAGCAAAGGGGTCAAAAGTGTTGAAAGAGGATTTGTATAATGTGGCTCAAATCAGTGAATTTCTTGACGAAACAAAGGGTAGAAAAGTTGAAGTAAGTGATTTTTTTCCGGACTTGGAGAAGTTTATAACATCTGTTATGCGGGCAAGGAGACATAGTAATTATGCAGAGCTTTCACTGCAGAAGCGTTTTAGATTAAAAAAACACATCACTGCAATCCGACAAAAAAGTAAAACAATAGGGAAAAGGGGGGGGGGGGAATCTAACTAATCACTATGGGTAATACGTTTTTCTTCTTGTCTGCTTTCTTTTTCTCTCTTCTTCTAATGGACCCTTTAGGGGTGGGATCCTTGAATGTTAATGGGATGAGGGATAGGAGGAAAGCTGAAACTATCATAGAATTTACCAGGTTGAAAAATTTAGATGTGATTTTCCTGCAAGAAACTCATAGTGATGTGAATAATGAGGTTGACTGGCGACTGTGGTGGAGGAGAAGTGAGTGTGTTCTTACTCATGGGAATAACCTGAGTGCAGGAGCTGCGATTATTTTCTCTCCTAGCACCAAGGTTACAATTCTGTCCAAAAAAGAAATTGAGCCAGGGCGGATATTGGCTGTTAGAGCTGAGATTAATGGTCTGTTTTTTGTGTTTGTTAATATATATGCACCTAATACTGGATCTGATCGGATAAATACTTTTTTTTTTTTTTTTTTAGAACAGCAGCGGGTTAATGATTTGATCATTTTAGGAGGGGATTGGAACTGTACTCTTGATTCTTCTTTAGATAGTAATGGAGAAGAACCTAATTTTGTCACCTACTGTTTTAGCTAATATTTTTGAAACGTTTAACTTCACAGATAGTTGGAGAGAAAATAATCCATTGATTAGACAATATACTTGGGTAAAGGTGAATGAGGGGAGAATTTCAGCGGCACGTTTAGATAGATTGTATGTGTCAAACAATATGAAAAACAGAGTTGTACATACAGCTATTGTCCCCTCATATTTTTCTGATCACAAGCTTATTACGGTTGACTGCAATTTGATACATAGAAGAAATAGGAGTTCATATTGGTATTTTAATGTAAAGTTACTGCAAGGCAAGTTTTTTTGTGAATCTTTCAAGTATTTTTGGGAAACTTGGAAAAGTGAAAAAAGTAGATATGCAAATGTAATTCTTTGGTGGGAAATTGGTAAAACGCATATAAGGGAATTTTGCCAACAATATACATCTTACTCAACTTTGTGTTTGAAATCAACCTTGCAATGGATTGAGAAAGAAATTCTAGTCATTGAAGAGAACATGATGAGACATCTTGCTGCTAATTTACAAGAGTGGACTGACAAGAAATTAAAGTTGAGTTCTATTCTAAATGAGAAAGTCAAGGGTGCTCTTGTGAGGAGCAGGTTTTTATCTTTAAAGATATGGATGGACCTACTTCTTTTTTTTTTTTTACTTGGAACAAAAAAGTGTACAAGAAAAAAAATTTATAGTTTGAAAAACAGTAATGGTCAAGAGACAAGTGATCCCGTAGAAATGCGAAGATTAGCAGTGGATTTTTATTCTAAGTTATATTCTGCTGAGAACACAGATGGGAGGAGCCAAAATGAACTTTTACAGAACCTTCCCTGTTTAACCGCTGAAGATAAACAAACTTTGGAATCAGAACTTACTTTCGGGGAGTTAAGTGCTGCTGTATCAGGACTTGCCTCAGGTCGAACCCCGGGTATAGATGGCCTCCCTGGCGAGTTTTACAAGCTTCTGGGCTTTACTTGGAACTGAATTCTATGAAGTACTAAAAGAAGTTTTTCGTATAGGTTTGATGCCCAACAAGCAGTTTTAACCCTACTTCCCAAGAAAGGTGATCTTACTTTAATAAAGAACTGGAGACCTGTTGCAGTTTTATGTTCAGAATACAAACTAATATCAAAGTGTTTGGCTAACAGGTTAAACAAAATAATGCACAGAATTATACATAAAGATCAATCCTATTGTATTAAAGACATATATATCTCTGACAATTTGCATTTATTACGTGATGTTATTTATTATGCTTTAAAAAATAGCGTTGACAGGAATTTTATCTTTAGATCAGGAAAAGGCATTTGATTGAGTTGATCACCAGTTTCTTTTCAGTGTTTTAAAGGCTTTTGGTTTCGGAGACAAATGTGTTGCTATGATCAAATTGTTGTACAATAATGCCTCAAATACAAAGAGGCATTAGACAGGGATGCCCACTCTCAGGTCAACTATATAGTTTGGTCATTGAGCCTCTCCTCTGTAAATTGAGAGAAAAGTTAACGGGATTACAGACAAGTGTTCCAAACTGTAATGATTGTGTTGAAATCTCAGCATATGCTGATGATATTACTGTGTTTTTAAGAAATGGGCATGATGTTCAAGTTTTAACAGATATTTTGGAGTGTTATGGGAAAGTTTCATCCGCCAAAGTAAATTGGGTTAAAAGTGATGCCCTGTGGTGTGGAGTGGGTTATAATGGTCCGAGACTTCCAGCTAGATTACAGTGGAGAATGGATGGGTTAAAGTATTTAGGGGTATTCTTAGGAAGAGAGGAATATAAGAGACAGAATTGGGAGGGCCTGTTGGAAAAGGTGTGTGCTCGGTTGTCTCACTGGCATTGGCTGCTACCCCCCGCTATCGTACAGGGGAAGAGTTTTGGTCTGCAACAATCTTGTAGCCTCATCCTTATGGCATAAAATGACTGTCTTGGACCCCCCTGAGGAATTGGTGGAAAGTGTCCAAAAACGTCTGGTAATTTTTTTTCTGCTAAGAGCATCTGTCTTATATCTGCCCAAACAAGAAGGAGGCCAAGGATTGGTGGACATTAAAAGCAGAATAAAGACTTTTAGACTTCAGACAGCAAAAAGACTGCTTTATGGGAAAAATGTAAGCTGGGCTGGAGTAGCCTGCGCCTTCCTAAGAAAAGCGGGCAGTATGGGGCTAGACCGACATCTCTTTTTGATGGACATTCAAGGGGTTGATTTGTCTGGATTAACACCGTTCTATCGATCCATGTTGAAAGCCTGGGAAATATTACATGCATCAAGGAATCTCCAGGATGTGCAAGGCTTTTGGAAGAGAGAAGAACCCCTGTTGCACAATCCTGTTGTGGACTTAGACATTTTGAAGTCATCAACAATGAGGACTGTTTTAAGAAATGCTGGAATAACAAAGATTGGACATTTAATAACAACAAATGAATGGATGTCTGCTGAGATGCTGGCCGCTAAGCTGGGTGTGAGGTCAATTCGCTTGACACAGAGACTGTTAAATTAGCTTTTTGAATGTTTGCCAGTGGAGTTTAAACCTGGATTGGAGGAATCAAATGAAGATATAGATGATTTTTTCCCAGAGTTAAAAATTGCACCAGCGTTTAATGCTTTTCAAGAAAGGGAAGGGTCTTTGCTTACCTTCAAGACTCCCGAAATGGAACTTTTCAGTGAAACAGGGAAACAAGCACTGTATATCACATGCGTCAAAGTCTCACTCATGAACTCTCTAGAGGGACTAAAAGAATCTACATGGCAGGAGAATTTTGGATCAGGCACTTCCCCTAGAGGTAGCTGGAGGTCCTTGTACAAACCTCCCATTGAGAAAAGGTCCGGGAGACTTTAATTAAAGATATTTTATAACAGATCATGAGAATCATAATAGAGAATAATGAACACATCTGTGTATATTGATTTGTCAAATATAGAGCTGCAAATAATTATTATTTTGATAACTGATTAATCAGTTGATCATTTCCTCGATTAATCGAGTAAGAAAGCCAAATTAAAAAGTAATTAAAGTAATTCTATTACATTCATAACCCATTACAATAGTTCCTCAGTTTGATGCACACACGCTTGCAGGATGAACCGGTATGCAAAATTGAAATACTTTTACAGATAAGGATATAACTGTAAAGAGATTAGCATTAGAGAAAACGCATGAAGCAACCCGTGGGTCTGTCTGAGTGCCTGACAGGGCCCGTCTCTTCACCCACACGCTTGTATCCTCATGTTTGGCTCATGCACTCCGCAGACGCGCCTATGTGTCCTCTTTCTGCATGCTGTCCATAGAAATATATGCAGTAGTGTACAGTAAAGGTTTTCTGTGCAGGAAAGGCCCCTGTGTGTGTGTTTGTCTGTGTGTGTCTGTGTGTGTGTGTGTCTGTGTGTGTCTGTGTGTGTGTATGTGTGTGTGTGTGTCTGTGTGTGTGTCTGTGTCTGTGTCTGTGTGTGTGTGTGTGTGTCTCTGTCTGTCTGTCTGTCTGTCAAGTACAAGCCAATAAATACAAGCCAATATATATTATATATTAAGATCAAAAACACTAATTACGAAAAATTGGAATATCGTGTAAAAGTTATAATTTTTATTTGAAATTATACAGATTATGAAAGCCCCAAATTCAAAATCTCAGAAAATTAGAATATTACATGAAATCAATAAAAACAAGGATGTCGGCCCTCTGAAAAGTATAATCATGCCTATGTATATAGTTATATATACAAAATATATTAGTTTCACCTTGTGATTTGAATTACTGGAATACACGAACTTTTGCACGATATTCTAATATTTCGAGTTTCACCTGTATAACAAAGTTACAAATAAAGTGAAGTCTAACTGTGGTGTATTCTGGTACAGACATGTAAGAATTAGGCCTAAATATAAAACAACAGTGTTATATACATGTGTTCACTGTATAAATTAAATGTAGATTAATTGTTGCTTGATTAATATTAATGAGCAGGTATATATAGGTCGCTGTCACTTTAAGACCGAATGCACGGATCCAATGTGATGATACACATCCGCCTTCTTCCTCAACCCTTTACATTAGCTGTGTGTCCTGCGCTCAAACCCTTTCACCACTGATGTAGTGCAGAGCCTCATGTGTGCTGGCTGGGTCATTGCAATACTAGTATTTATTTATAATGTGGAATAACCGTATTTATATGCCGCCAATTGCCATGAGCAATACCATTATGTATATGCTGCCTTCAAACTCTTTTTACTGTTATATTTGAATGCACGTTGTAGCAATTTTATGTTTATATTTTTACGAGTCAGATCTAATCTAATCTATCTATCTACCACTGGAGTACTTGCCGAGACTGGTATTTTTAAAATTTTGTGTCCTTTCAACCGCACAGAGATGCACAAGAGGAGTCAGCTCCCCATGCCGGTTGCTCCACGTGCCCCAGCTCATCTCAGAGAGGGCAACCGCATGTCCCGTACGAGCTTCAGCTCTGCTGTTGAGTGCTGAGCAACACTAGCAGTTTCTCCAGAACACGTGGCTTTCGCTTGGACGAACCTGAGATGCCTTTGTTAGATCATTTGTGGTGGACTCGCCGTCTGAGACCTGCTCTGCGCTGGGGAAATGTCACTTGCTGTGTGTGTGTGTGTGTGTGCTGGATCTGAGATGACCTGTTGGGCCTGGCCTTTTAAAAGCTTTCTATGCATGACCTCCACTGACACCACTGCACACTTTCTGTTTTCACCATTTACTCCTTCGTTCTCTTCATGAGCCTGTTAAAGACGCTGGTCACACACACACACACACACACACACACACACACACACACACACACACTCACACACACTCTCAGAGTTTCCGTCTTCTCTGTATAAAGATAGATCATTTATGGGACTAGAGTGCCAGTGCAAGAGGATTGGGTTTAATACGTCATTGTTCATCCGGTTTCAGGATCCGAATGGATTTTGTCCATTATGAAAAAGCCAGGTTGGAATCCAAGCCACTTTACAAAATGAAAGCAAACATACTCCGTAAGAAAAAATAGAGAGTCAAGGGGATTTCTGACAGACTCTGAGATATCACTTAACATAACACTGTCTAGACACACACACACGCGCACACACACTCGCACACATACACGCACACGCACACACACTCGCACACGCACGCACGCACGCTCACACATCACACACACGCACACACACACACACACACACACACACACACACACACACACCACTCACGTGTCCTGTTCAATTCTTTGCACTGTATGTCTTTCTTTTAGATTTGACCCAAATGATTTCAGAAAAGATCAGGCAAGCAACACAATGAAATGAGCTGCAAATATTAGGATGATTATAATGATGTAAATGAGATAATTAAGCACGTGGGAGATTAATCTTGGAGACCGCCCAATGAAAGCAGTTTTAATTAGAAGACGTTTCACAGCCGTGGAATTATCTTAGCTATAAACTAGCAGTTTCCTGTGAACAAAGGACAAGCCGTCAGATCAGCTCCAATACAGGCTGATGGAAGTGTGTGTTTGACCTCTGTTTGTCTGGTCACACACACACACACACACACACACCGGCAGGTGTCGTAACAGCAGTAACAATGCTGTTAAATGATTTTAAGGAGTAAACCAGGCTGAAAACGCTAGACTAGACGCTCTGCTGAAAACGCTAGACTAGACGCTCTGCTGAAAACGCTAGACTAGACGCTCTGCTGAAGACGCTAGAAGCTCTGCTGAAGACGCTAGACGCTCTGCTGAAGACGCTAGACGCTCTGCTGAAGACGCTAGAAGCTCTGCTGAAGACGCTAGAAGCTCTGCTGAAAACGCTAGATTAGACGCTCTGCTGAAAACGCTAGACGCTCTGCTGAAGACGCTAGAAGCTCTGCTGAAGACGCTAGAAGCTCTGCTGAAAACGCTAGACTAGACGCTCTGCTGAGAACGCTAGACTAGACGCTCTGCTGAAGACGCTAGAAGCTCTGCTGAAGACGCTAGAAGCTCTGCTGAAGACGCTAGAAGCTCTGCTGAAAACGCTAGACGCTCTGCTGAAAACGCTAGACGCTCTGCTGAAGACGCTAGACGCTCTGCTGAAGACGCTAGACGCTCTGCTGAAGACGCTAGACGCTCTGCTGAAGACGCTAGACGCTCTGCTGAAGACGCTAGAAGCTCTGCTGAAGACGCTAGAAGCTCTGCTGAAGACGCTAGACGCTCTGCTGAAGACGCTAGACGCTCTGCTGAAGACGCTAGACGCTCTGCTGAAGACGCTAGAAGCTCTGCTGAAGACGCTAGACGCTCTGGTGAAGACGCTAGACGCTCTGCTGAAGACGCTAGAAGCTCTGCTGAAGACGCTAGACGCTCTGGTGAAGACGCTAGACGCTCTGCTGAAGACGCTAGACGCTCTGCTGAAGACGCTAGACGCTCTGCTGAAGACGCTAGAAGCTCTGCTGAAAACGCTAGACGCTCTGCTGAAGACGCTAGACGCTCTGCTGAAGACGCTAGACGCTCTGCTGAAGACGCTAGACGCTCTGCTGAAGACGCTAGACGCTCTGCTGAAAACGCTAGAAGCTCTGCTGAAGACGCTAGAAGCTCTGCTGAAGACGCTAGACGCTCTGCTGAAGACGCTAGACGCTCTGCTGAAGACGCTAGAAGCTCTGCTGAAGACGCTAGAAGCTCTGCTGAAGACGCTAGACGCTCTGCTGAAGACGCTAGACGCTCTGCTGAAGACGCTAGACGCTCTGCTGAAGACGCTAGAAGCTCTGCTGAAGACGCTAGACGCTCTGCTGAAGACGCTAGAAGCTCTGCTGAAGACGCTAGACGCTCTGGTGAAGACGCTAGACGCTCTGCTGAAGACGCTAGAAGCTCTGCTGAAGACGCTAGAAGCTCTGCGTGCTCTGCTGAAGACGCTAGAAGCTCTGCGTGCTCTTCTGAAGACGCTAGACGCTCTGCTGAAGACGCTAGAAGCTCTGCTGAAGACGCTAGACGCTCTGCTGAAGACGCTAGAAGCTCTGCTGAAAATGCTAGACTAGACGCTCTGCTGAAAACGCTAGACTAGACGCTCTGCTGAAAACGCTAGACGCTCTGCTGAAGACGCTAGAAGCTCTGCTGAAGACGCTAGAAGCTCTGCTGAAAACGCTAGACTAGACGCTCTGCTGAGAACGCTAGACTAGACGCTCTGCTGAAGACGCTAGAAGCTCTGCTGAAGACGCTAGAAGCTCTGCTGAAAACGCTAGACGCTCTGCTGAAAACGCTAGACGCTCTGCTGAAGACGCTAGACGCTCTGCTGAAGACGCTAGACGCTCTGCTGAAAACGCTAGACGCTCTGCTGAAAACGCTAGAAGCTCTGCTGAAGACGCTAGACGCTCTGCTGAAAACGCTAGACGCTCTGCTGAAAACGCTAGACGCTCTGCTGAAGACGCTAGACGCTCTGCTGAAGACGCTAGACGCTCTGCTGAAGACGCTAGACGCTCTGCTGAAGACGCTAGAAGCTCTGCTGAAGACGCTAGACGCTCTGCTGAAGACGCTAGAAGCTCTGCTGAAGACGCTAGACGCTCTGCTGAAGACGCTAGACGCTCTGCTGAAGACGCTAGAAGCTCTGCTGAAAACGCTAGACGCTCTGCTGAAAACGCTAGACGCTCTGCTGAAGACGCTAGACGCTCTGCTGAAGACGCTAGACGCTCTGCTGAAGACGCTAGAAGCTCTGCTGAAGACGCTAGACGCTCTGCTGAAGACGCTAGACGCTCTGCTGAAGACGCTAGACGCTCTGAAGAAGCTAGACGCTCTGCTGAAGACGCTAGAAGCTCTGCTGAAGACGCTAGACGCTCTGCTGAAGACGCTAGACGCAGACGCTCTGCTGAAAACGCTAGACGCAGAAGCTCTGCTGAAAACGCTAGACGCAGAAGCTCTGCTGAAAACGCTAGACGCAGAAGCTCTGCTGAAAACGCTAGACGCAGAAGCTCTTCTGAAAACGCTAGACGCAGAAGCTCTTCTGAAAACGCTAGACGCAGAAGCTCTGCTGAAAACGCTAGACGCAGAAGCTCTGCTGAAAACGCTAGACGCAGAAGCTCTGCTGAAAACGCTAGACGCAGAAGCTCTGCTGAAAACGCTAGACGGTCTGCTGAAAACGCTAGAAGATCTGCTGAAGACGCTAGACTAGACGCTCTGCTGAAGACGCTAGACTAGACGCTCTGCTGAAAACGCTAGACTAGACGCTCTGCTGAAAACGCTAGAAGCTCTGCTGAAGACGCTAGAAGCTCTGCTGAAGACGCTAGAAGCTCTGCTGAAGACGATAGAAGCTCTGCTGAAGACGCTAGACGCTCTGCTGAAGACGCTAGACGCTCTGCTGAAGACGCTAGACGCTCTGCTGAAGACGCTAGAAGCTCTGCTGAAGACGCTAGAAGCTCTGCTGAAGACGCTAGACGCTCTGCTGAAGACGCTAGACGCTCTGCTGAAGACGCTAGAAGCTCTGCTGAAGACGCTAGAAGCTCTGGTGAAGACGCTAGACGCTCTGGTGAAGACGCTAGACGCTCTGGTGAAGACGCTAGACGCTCTGCTGAAGACGCTAGAAGCTCTGCTGAAGACGCTAGAAGCTCTGCGTGCTCTGCTGAAGACGCTAGAAGCTCTGCGTGCTCTGCTGAAGACGCTAGAAGCTCTGCTGAAGACGCTAGACGCTCTGCTGAAGACGCTAGAAGCTCTGCTGAAGACGCTAGAAGCTCTGCTGAAGACGCTAGAAGCTCTGCTGAGACGCTAGAAGCTCTGCTGAAGACGCTAGACGCTCTGCTGAAGACGCTAGAAGCTCTGCTGAAGACGCTAGAAGCTCTGCTGAAGACGCTAGAAGCTCTGCGTGCTCTGCTGAAGACGCTAGACGCTCTGCTGAAGACGCTAGAAGCTCTGCGTGCTCTGCTGAAGACGCTAGAAGCTCTGGTGAAGATGCTAGAAGCTCTGGTGAAGACGCTAGAAGCTCTGGTGAAGGCGCTAGACGCTCTGCTGAAGACGCTAGAAGCTCTGCTGAAGACGCTAGAAGCTCTGCTGAAGACGCTAGACGCTCTGGTGAAGACGCTAGACGCTCTGCGTGCTCTGCTGAAGACGCTAGACGCTCTGCTGAAGACGCTAGAAGCTCTGCGTGCTCTTCTGAAGACGCTAGACGCTCTGCTGAAGACGCTAGACGCTCTGCTGAAGACGCTAGACGCTCTGGTGAAGACGCTAGACGCTCTGGTGAAGACGCTAGAAGCTCTGCTGAAGACGCTAGAAGCTCTGCTGAAGACGATAGAAGCTCTGCTGAAGACGCTAGACGCTCTGCTGAAGACGCTAGAAGCTCTGCTGAAGACGCTAGACGCTCTGCTGAAAACAGAACATTCTTCAACTCTCGGCGAACTGTAAAAAATGCAGAGCGCTCAGCAATTCAGCGTGAAAAAAAAACGCTCAGCGGCACGTTTTTAAAACGCCATGAGCGTAACGAGGTGCTGAGTGTTTTTTTCACGCTCTGCATTATTACAGGTTGCTCCCATTGAAAACAATTGAAAAAATACTGAAAAACCCCTTTGATGGACAAAATTCACTTTGAGGCAACAAAAAAGTTGTTCATCGTCACTAAAGTTTAAGTCTTGCCAATTTAAACATTCACATGTTTTTACCCTACTCTCTGGGCTCACACTCAAAGCACACACTCATAACAAACCTCACAAGCAGCTCACGAGTATCAAATTGAGTTGTTCGTGGCTAATACTGTGGTTAAATGTTCAAATACACACACGGATGTAAACAGTTGAGAAAGTAAACGCGTGTATCCGTGAATTAGATCAGTGCACTCGCTCTTAAAGAGACAGCAGCCTCATATTCCTGCTGATGGTTGTGTTATTAATGTTAATCAAAGGACAGAGAGAAAGATAATCACTCACTGCTCTCAACTGAACTTTAGTAACTTTAATGGTAAGGATATATTCAGGGAAGACTCCAGTGTTATTTTACATTTTATTCCATATTCAGTACTGTAGTATTTCTCACCTGAATACTGTTACACCTACCGGAGTATCTTTAATATATTGTATTTAATTGTTCTACTGCTTGTTTTTTGTTTATTTGTTCTTATTTTATTTATTTATTTATTTATTTTTATTCTGTTCAGCATTTGAAATCAGGCTTGTGCTGTGTAAGTTATTGCGCCACAAAATTGCCCCGTTGTAAAAACAAAAATACATTGCATTTGCGTGACCAAAACATTTAGATGAGATGATTATAATTTTTTTGGAAAAAATGTCTATAAAATGTGCAAATGTGCACTAAAATAAAAAAATTCCCCTAAAAAAATCACTTAATGGAGGAATTCTCAGGGTCGGCCCTGAATTAAAGGAATAGCTCACCCAAAAATGAAAATTACGCATTCTTTACATTCTCTTTTTTGTTGTTGTTGTTAGAATCTGTGGGTAAATGTTCTTTTCCTGTCATTAAAACTGATCTGTCAAAGGCTTTATGTTTTTATGCAGTGTGTCTGAGCCTTTATTCGGTCTGATATTAATCTGTCTGTAATACTGTAATATAGACACGCTGTTGTAGCGCGTGTGTAAAGCACAGGGTGTGTGTGTCTCTCAGCAGTGATCGAGTGTAGGGATCACGGTGAAGAAGTCATCAGTCATCAGTAGATTATCTCCCTCTACAGGGCATGAGATGTTCCTCTCCACCTCCGTCTGAAGGGGGATTGGATTGCACTTGTGTGGAGCGGTGTAATTTCAGATTACACGAGGGCTTTGGACTCTGATGGCATTACGGTGTGTGTGTGTGTGTGTGTGTGTGTGTGTGTGTTGAGCGCTGAGAGTGGGCATCTCTCCCAGAAAAAGCCTGCTTGCTCAGGATTATCCCGCAAAGCATAAATCCATACGATTCTTTCTTTTCTAGAGAGTGTTGAGAAACCAGCCCAGTCAGCTGAGGAAGTGAAGGCCTGTATACGAGCGGGTGTTGTCTACACTTCAAATGTTCAAATACTTTCTCTTATTTCGGCTAAAGACAAGATTTTGATAGGCTGTAAAACACTGTGACTGTGGATCTTTCGAAGCGTTCAGACCAGCCCAACGCGGCACCGGCTCGACCAATAGCGTGAGTTTAGAGGCGGGGATGTTTGTTTGACTGGCCAATGACAGCCTGTAAGATTAAAAATAGTTCATGTGTTATTCATGTATTATCTTTGGTGATGGTAGTGTTACACACTCTACTTTAAACTGTTCGTTCACTGAGAGATTTTGTGCTTTACAATGTGTCAGTGTCACAAAGAATACCTTAGTACCGCACTTTCTTACGTTTTTAAATATTCTGATAAATTATTTATTCTAGCTATGTTATCAAAAATTATGTATTTATTTATTTATTTTAAATGTTGATAAATAAACTATTTACGATTTATTTTAAATGTGTTAATAAATAAATTCTTTATTTTAAATATTATAAATGTATTTATATATTTTTAATTTGTTGATAAATTATTATTATTATTTTTATTATTATTATTATTATTTATATTCTGATAAATATATTTATTATTTATTTTAAATGTTTATAAATTATTTCATTTTTATTTTAAATTTTCATATAAATACGTTATTTTATATTTATTTTTAAATGTTCATATAAATACATTATTTAATATTTATTTTAAATATTTTGATAGATAAACTTACTATTTATTTCAAATATGTTAATAAATAAATCCATGTATTTATTTTTAATATTCTGGGTAAATTATTTATTTATTTTAAATATTTGTATAAATTATTTATTAAATAATTATTGAAATATAATAATAATTATAGTAATAATAATAATAAGTATTATTATCAGTAGTAGTAGTAGTATTTAATGGATTAAGTTTGTAGTATTTGTTTTTATCTATTTTTATTATCATCCATGTCAGAATATCGTTTGAGAACACAGCGGCCCAGATTATGTGAGACCACGTGATCATACTAAAGTTACTGCCACACTGAATAATACTGGCATAATGCAGTTCTTGTCATAGCAGTGCCATTTACAATACTGAGCATTACACATTTGACAGAAATCATCTGAAGGCTCGTGACTTAAACAGATTAGGCTTTATTTCTGTAAGTGTATCTTCTGTGAGGTAATGTTGCAGCGTCATGTGTGCCATGTGAGCTGAGTTTAGGGTTGTGTTTCTGAGCATATGTTGACCTCTGGGGTCACGCCATCGATCGCTCCGTTAGGGAAGGTCATGACCCCAGACACGGAGAAAACGGCTCCCTAAAACAGCCGCCTTGTCTGGTTACACGACACCAGCTCAGCTCTCTCCCCGTCGAGAAGAACAGTGTTTAACTGTGAACGAGTGCAGCTTCAGCCCTTTAAAGGCCACACTCAAAATATCCCGTCATTCTTACACTCGTCATCCTTATTAGAAACACCCCCTATAAGCGTAGGCCTGTGAGAAACATGCTCATCTTCTGTTGAATTATCACCTTTTGTGCGTAACATAAATGTTCTTTTGACTGGATAATTGAATGCTGTCATAATAAATGATGAAGTGTGTTGAGGAAATGATGTTGTTCTGTGTGTGGTGTTGCAGGTAATGTGGTGGACATTTACCAGCGTGAATTCCTGGCGCTGAGAGACCGCCTTCACTCCGCCGAGCAGGAGAACCTCAAGCGCTCCAAAGAGCTGAACCTGGTGCTGGACGAGATCAAGCGCGCCATCGCGGAGAAGCAGGCGCTGCGGGACATCAACCGCACCTGGAGCAGCCTGTCCGGTGAGAGCACCCGACCCACGCGCACTTACGGCAGCCTGTCCGGTGAGAGCACCCGACCCACGCGCACTTACGGCAGTCTGTCCGGTGAGAGCACCCGACCCACGCGCACTTACGGCAGTCTGTCCGGTGAGAGCACCCGACCCACGCGCACTTACGGCAGCCTGTCCGGTGAGAGCACCCGACCCACGCGCACTTACGGCAGTCTGTCCGGTGAGAGCACCCGACCCACGCGCACTTACGGCAGTCTGTCCGGTGAGAGCACCCGACCCACGCGCACGTACGGCAGCCTGTCCGGTGAGAGCACCCGACCCACGCGCACTTACGGCAGCCTGTCCGGTGAGAACACCCGACCCACGCGCACTTACGGCAGTCTGTCCGGTGAGAGCACCCGACCCACGCGCACTTACGGCAGCCTGTCCGGTGAGAGCACCCGACCCACGCGCTCTTACGGCAGTCTGTCCGGTGAGAGCACCCGACCCACGCGCTCTTACGGCAGTCTGTCCGGTGAGAGCACCCGACCCACGCGCTCTTACGGCAGTCTGTCCGGTGAGAGCACCCGACCCACGCGCTCTTACGGCAGTCTGTCCGGTGAGAGCACCCGACCCACGCGCTCTTACGGCAGTCTGTCCGGTGAGAGCACCCGACCCACGCGCTCTTACGGCAGTCTGTCCGGTGAGAGCACCCGACCCCACGCGCTCTTACGGCAGTCTGTCCGGTGAGAGCACCCGACCCACGCGCTCTTAGTCTGTCCGGTGAGAGCACCCGACCTACGCGCTCTTACGGCAGTCTGTCCGGTGAGAGCACCCGACCTACGCGCTCTTACGGCAGTCTGTCCGGTGAGAGCACCCGACCCCCCGCGCTCTTATGGTGCGTTCACACCGGACGCGAATAGCGCGTCAGGCGCGAGTGATTTCAATGTTAAGTCAATGCAAAGACGCGTTACGCGCGTATACACTTCCTGCGGCGCGAATGAGGCGTAGAGCGCGGGCGCGGTAGACGTGAATACGCCGCATTCGCGCTCAAGGTTTTTATTGGAGTAAGTTATTTTTTGAGTCAAGTGTAGTAATTTATGTTTTTTAAGGTCAAGTTCCGCGCGAAAGGCATTCGAATTAAGCGTCTGGGCGCGAACTAGCTCGTTACGGCGAATGATTTAGTTAGTGCTATTTGTGCATTCAACGCGTTTGACGCGAATATCGCGTCTGCCCGCCCGCGTTTGAAACATCAGAACTTTGGCGTCTAATTCGCCCGCGTAACCCAAATCAGGACCTGCTGCTTGCTGCTGTCCACGTGGTGAAGTATCCGGATGCTTCAATATGACTAATTGCCTGGTGTGGTTATTGCAGCGAACAAAGCAAATATTTTATCACATAAAACTTGAATTTCAATATATGAGACATCATTATTGTATTGAATGCATTTCTTCCATACCTTAGATTAAATGAAATATTATCAGAAAGTAAAGACAGACCTACATATAGTCATAAGTCGATCTAGAGACAGTGTTGTGTGAGAAGAAAAAAAAAATCCCGTACCAGTTATACTTTTGGAGCTGCTCCATTGAATCCATCAAAACCAAAATAAAGACTATTAGGTGGATGAGGGCGAGGGTGATCCTCGCTCCGATCGGACAACAGGTCATCAAGCTGTGCGCGGAAGCAGGCGGAAGTACAGCTGTAAAGCGCCTGTCATCCAGGCGCAAGCTCCCAGAGCGAGCAAAGGTTGAAAACTAGCCAAACAAGGGTCGCCTCCGAGGGTCTTGTGACACAAATACGGCAACGATGATCCTACGCCAGTGTCTGCTATCCAGAGCAAAATACCGAGCGGTGACTCCTCCCATTAATGTCTCGATCAAATAAAAAAAGATGGCCAGCCAACGGTTCGAATCCGACGCGCGTAAATTTCGCTTCAAACTTTCGTTTTACAAAATACGCGCGTTCAGTTTCCTCTTGACAGCGCGAATTAAACACAAAGTGGTCCAAGCGGCAAACTAGACGCGTGACCGAGTTTGACGCGCAATTCGCGTCCGGTGTGAAACGCACAGTTACAGCAGTCTGTCCGGTGAGAGCACCCAGACCCACTCGCACTTACGGCAGCCTGGTCCGGTGGAGAGCCCCAGACCCACGCGCACATACGGCAGCCTGTCCCGTGAGAGCACCCGACCCACGCGCACTTACGGCAGCCTGTCCGTAGAGCACCCGACCCACCGCACTTACGGCAGTCTGTCCGGTGAGAGCACCCGACCCCCCGCGCACTTACGGCAGTCTGTCCGGTGAGAGCAACCCGCCCCCCGCTCTTACGGCAGTCCTGTCCGGTGAGATGCAGAGGGGCGCGGGGGTGCGCGACCCACCGCCGCTCATACGTCAGTCCAGTCCCAATGAGAGCACCGACCCCCGCTCTCTTACGCAGTCCTGTCCGGTGAGAGCAACCCGACCCTACGCGCTCTTACGGCAGTCTGTCCGGTGAGAGCACCCGACCCCGCGCGCTCTTTACGGCAGCCTGTCCGGTGAGAGCACCCGACCGAGAGCGCACTTAACGGCAGCCTGTCCGTGAGAGCAACCCACCCACGCGCACTTACGGCAGTCTGTCCGTGAGAGCACCCGACCCCCGCGCACTTACGGCAGTCTGTCCGTTAGAGCAACTCGACCCCCGCGCTCTTACGGCAGCTGTCGGTAGAGCACCCACCCACCGCGCTCTTAACGGAAGTCTGTCCCAATGAGAGCACCCGACCCACGCCTTCTTACGGCAGTCTGTCCGGGTGAGAGCACCTCGCCCTACGCCTCTTACCGGCAGCCCCTTTCCGTGAAGAGCAACCACCCAGTCGCGCTCTTACGGCAGTCTGTCCGTGAGAGCACCCGACCACGCGCATCTTATACGGCAGTCCTGTCCGTGAGAGCACCCACCTCGCGCTCTTAACGGCATCTTGTCCGGTGAGAGCATACCCGACCTAACGCGTCTTTACTGCCGTCTGTCCTGGAGAGCACCCGACCCACGGGCACTTTACGGCATCTGTCCGGTGAGATCACCCGACCCACGCGCTCTTACGGCAGTCGGTCTGCCACGAGCCTTTCAAGCCCCTTCCAACCGTTAAAAACCGAGCTCCAATCACAACGTTGAGGCGGCTTTACAACATGACAATCGCTCAGATTGGTTTAAGGTCTATCCAATCGCGGCAGAGGACATCTGTTGGTGTCGCCCATTGGCAATTGCTTGTGAATGAAGCTTCCCCAGACGCACTGTTATTATTTTTTCTTATTTTCAATGAAATGAATGTAGCTATCATTTTTAGTTCGATAAGTGTTTTTATAAATATGTTGCATTGTTAGGGGATTTTAGATACTAAATCCATATGTACTATGGTACTATGGTCTCCCATGTATTTTCCAGCGTTTTCCAACTGATATAAAAACGTAGCGCTCAAGCTGAACTTTGTTTTCCACTGCTTACGTCTCACAGTTTTAGATGCAAGAGTATCTTGTGTGTGAATAGTCCCAAGAAAGAAGAAAAATCATAAGGCAAACTTTACACAGAAAATAATTTTAAAGCAGTGCCAGTGGAATGCACAAACACGCTCTGAGGAGACCTTTCTGTTGTTGCCAGAGAATCCAAAGCACGAGCTGTAAAGGCTCCACCCTCTTCTGGAAAAGGGGGCGGGGAGCAGCAGCTCATTTGCATTTAAAGAGACATGCATGAAAACAGTGTGTTTTTGCTTCCACACAAAAAGGGACATTTGGGCATGGTATAAGAAATGATCTGTGGGGGTATTTTGAGCTGGAACTTCACAGACACATTCTAGGAACACCAGAGACTTTATATTACATCATGTTAAAAGAGCGTAATAAGTCCCTTTTAAAGGAATAATTCACACTAAAATTAAAATGTTGTCATTGTTCCAAACTGGTTGGCTTGCTTGCTTCTGTGGAATATAAAAGAATGTGAAATACTGTTTCTACTGTTTTTGTTCATGATGTCATTTGAAAATCCCCAAAATTATGCATTTTTTCCTTTTTTGTTCCTTACAAGTAAGTCATAAAGGTTTGAAATAACATGACCTGAACCTTATCCTAACAGTCTATTAATACTCTAACGAGAGTTGGTTGACAAGTTATAGTGGACTATCAAAATAAAGTGTTATCAAAATGTTGCAGACGCTGATATTTATGTTGACATGAAGAAGAAATTCTGATGCTTGTAATGTAAATCAATGAGATCTTTATAACAGTATAGCAGATACTTACACAAAATGATATATCAGTCGTCACTCTATATCTGCCAATAATATAGAATATGTATTAGTAAGATGCTTAGTTTTATAATCAAAGCTCTGCAGTTTGAAAACATAATGTAATACAATACAATGATGATTGAGATTAACAAATAAACCTTCCTCAAAAGCCTGATGATCATATTTGATACTCATGATTTTACTAATAAATTATACATGGATAATCAAGTAAACCTCAGTCACTTCAGTCCAGTAAGTGTTTATCTTAAAATATCAGGTATTCTTACGTTCAGTAAAGATTTTGCTTGCTAATAAAGTCTAAACTATCCTTCAGACAACAGAATGACTGTAGTAGATTGTGCAACAGGTTTTGATCATATTGATAATGAGGAATGTGTGTGTAAAACATGTGCAGTACAGTAGGCTTTATAGGGTTA
Organism: Meda fulgida; assembly: GCA_030578275.1. Classification (NCBI taxonomy): domain Eukaryota; kingdom Metazoa; phylum Chordata; class Actinopteri; order Cypriniformes; family Leuciscidae; genus Meda; species Meda fulgida. Next base: position 1,375,025 of record CM060629.1, read on the forward strand.
ACATGTGTTACTCCAGTATCCGCAAGGGCTGTTGATCCAGGATTGTGTGCTAATAGTTGAAACAGGTGGACTACGACAGACACTCATTTATGCGTGATTGTGCTATCTCTTGCAGATGAGACCAAGCTGAAGCTGTGGAACGTGACCAGCAGTAAGAATGTTCTTCAGCTGCCCAGCATCTTCCACCATCTGCCGCACCTGCTGGCCAAGGAGAGCAGCCTCCAGCCGGCCGTGCACATCGGCCAGGGCCGCACTGGAGGTCAGTGTGGCACAGAGATGACCCTTCTGCATGATTCCACACACACAACAAATAACCCAGCATTTGGGTAAAAAAAAAAAAAAAAAAACAGCATTTGTGTTCAAATGTATTTTTTAAATAACCCAGCATTTGGGTTAAAACGTTTTTTTTATTTTTATTTTTTTACAAAAATAACCCAGCATTTGGGTTAAATAGTGTGTGTATGTATATATATATATATATATATATATATATATATTTGTTTTAAATAACCCATCATTTGGGTTAAAGTATTTTACAAAAATAACCCAGCATTTGGGTAAAAAAAAGTAAAGTAAATAAATGACAGTGTGGCACCACAACCCTGGTACACCTTCTCCTGCAGGCCGGACCAGGTGCAGGGAGTCCACATAAACAACAAATAACCCAGCATTTGGGTAAAAAAAAAAAAAAAAAAAGTATATATACATATTTGGGTAAAAAAAATAATATAAAAAAAAAAAACAGCATTTGGGTTTACAAATTTTTTTTTTTTAAATAACCCAGCATTTGGGTTAAAGGTGTTTTTTTTTGTTTTTTTTTACCAGCATTTGGGTTAAAGTATTTTAAAAAATAACCCAGCATTTGGGTTACAAAAAATAAATAAATAAGCCAGCATTTGGGTTGCAAAAAATATCCCAGCGTTTGGGTTAAAAAGTATTTTTTTTAAAAAGCAACAACAACATTTGTTTTTAAAAAAGTGCTAAATAAATAAATAACCCTGCATTTGGGTTAAAAAAATAAGCCAAGTTCAGTGACTCAAGGCGAGTGTTGCTGAGTGCTGTAACAGCTCAAGTTCACAGAAGAAAAACAACAAACATTACTTTACTCACAAAATAAACATAGGCAACGAGACGACTGCGACTGCCGCATAAACTAAAACAAAAGCCATCGTAATCCAGCATGGTCCTGTGTCGTCTTGTGCTGTCGTCACTGCTCCTTTCATCCTCCGTTTATCCTCCGTTCATCCTCCGTTCATCCTCCGTTCATCCTCCTCATCTTCCTCATCCTCCTTTATCCTCCTTTATCCTCCTTTCATCCTCCGTTCATCCTCCGTGCATCCTCCTTTATCCTCCTTTCATCCTCCGTTCATCCTCCATGCATCCTCCTTTATCCTCCTTTCAGCCTCCGTTCATCCTCCTCATCCTCCTTTATCCTCCTTTCGTCCGTTCATCCTCCTTTATCCTCCTTTCATCCTCCTTTATCCTCTCATCCTCCGTTCATCCTCCGTTCAGCCTCCGTTCATCCTCCGTTCATCCTCCGTTCATCCTCCGTTCAGCCTCCGTTCATCCTCCTCATCCTCCTTTCATCCTCCGTTCATCCTCTGTTCATCCTCTGTTCATCCTCTGTTCATCCTCTGTTCATCCTCCGTTCATCCTCCTTTATCCTCCTTTATCCTCCGTTATCCTCTGTTCATCCTCTGTCCTCCTTTCATCCTCCGTTCAGCCTCCTTTCAGCCTCCGTTCATCCTCCTTTCAGCCTCCGTTCATCCTCCTTTCATCCTCCTTGCGTCCTCCGTGCATCCTCCTTTCATCCTCCGTTCATCCTCCGTTCATCCTCCTCATCCTCCTTTATCCTCCTTTCATCCTCCTTTATCCTCCGTTCATCCTCCGTGCATCCTCCTTTATCCTCCGTTCATCCTCCGTTCATCCTCCGTTCAGCCTCCGTTCATCCTCCTCATCCTCCTCATCCTCCTTTATCCTCCTTTCATCGTCCGTTCGTCCTCCTTTATCCTCCTTTCATCCTCCTTTATCCTCCGCTCATCCTCCGTTCATCCTCCGTTCAGCCTCCGTTCAGCCTCCGTTCATCCTCCTCATCCTCCGTTCATCCTTCTCATCCTCTGTTCATCCTCCTTTTCATCCTCTGTTCATCCTCTGTTCATCCTCTGTTCATCCTCTGTTCATCCTCTGTTCATCCTCCGTTCATCCTCCTTTAATCCTCCTTTATCCTCCGTTATCCTCCGTTCATCCTCCTTTCATCCTCCTTTCATCCTCCGTTCATCCTCCTTTCATCCTCCGTGCATCCTCCTTTATCCTCCTTTCATCCTCCGTTCATCCTCCTCATCCTCCTCATCCTCCTTTATCCTCCTTTCATCGTCCGTTCATCCTCCTTTCATCCTCCTTTCATCCTCCGTTCATCCTCCGTTCATCCTCCGTTCATCCTCCTTTCATCCTCCTTTCATCCTCCTCTCATCCTCCATCCATCCTCCGTTCATCCTCTGTTCATCCTCCGTTCATCCTCCTTTGTCCTCCTCTGTTCATCCTCTGTTCATCCTCCTTTCAGCCTCCGTTCATCCTCCTGTCAGCCTCCGTTCATCCTCCTTTCATCCTCCGTTCATCCTCCGTTCATCCTCCGTTCATCCTCCTTTAATCCTCCTTTAATCCTCCCTTCATCCTCCTTTATCCTCCTTTCATCCTCTGTTCATCCCCGTTCATCCTCTGTTCATCCCCGTTCATCCTCCTTTCATCCTCCGTTCAGCCTCCGTTCATCCTCCTTTCATCCTCCGTTCATCCTCCTTTCAGCCTCCATTCATCATCCTTTCATCCTCCGTTCATCCTCCTTTAATCCTCCGTCCATCCTCCTTTCATCCTCCTCATCCTTCTTTATCCTCCTTTCATCCTCCGTTCATCCTCCTTTATCCACCGTTCATGTTTCAGTGGTGATCTGTGAAGAGTAAATGCTCTCTCTCTCTCTCCCCCCCCCCCCCTCTCTCTCTCTCTCTCTCTCTCTCCACCCCTCTCCCCCCCCCCTTTCTCTCTCTCTCTCCCCCCCTCTCCCCCCCCCCCTCTCTCTCTCTTCCCTCTCTCTCTCTCTCCCCCTCTCTCTCTCTCTCTCTCTCCCCCCCCTTCTCTCTCTCTCCCCCCCCTCTCTCTCTCTCCCCCCCCCCCTCTCTCTCTCTCTTCCCTCTCTCTCTCTCTCCCCCTCTCTCTCTCTCTCTCACTCTCTCTCTCTCCACCCCTCTCTCTCCCCCCCCTTCTCTCTCTCTCTCTCTCTCCCCCCCCCCCCTCTCTCTCTCTCTCTCCCCCCCCTCTCTCTCTCTTCCCTCCCCCCCCCCCCCCCCCCCCCCCCTCAGTGTCGATAGTGTTGGGCGTGCCCAGTGTGAAGCGGGAGGTGCACACGTACCTGACGGATACGCTGAGCTCGCTGATGTCAGAGCTGAGTCCGGTCGAGAAGGAGGACTGTGTGATCGTCGTCTTCATAGCAGAGGTAACATCAAACCTCCACCACATGGATTCATTTCACGAGGGTGTAGTGTGTTGTGTAATCATAATGTGGATTAGTAACATCTCATTTTTTTGAGACTTCAATGTATACCAAACTTCTTGATATATATAAAGTGATTTAAACAAAGTGAAGGTTAATAACTTTATTAGAGTTACTGAATCACGCCAATTCATTCAACACACAGATTCATTCAGTATATAAACAGGTCTCTGTATAAGTGAGTCATTGAATCAGTCACTGAATGGTTCATTCAACACACAGATTCATTCAATATATTGACAAGTCTCTTTTATTAATGAGTCATTGAATCTTTCATTGACCGATTCATTCAAAATGCTGATTCATCCAGCAAGGAAACTGCACTGCGGTTCTGGTTCTGCCCAGCCAAAGATTTCCTAACAAACTAGAAATTAAAGGTCTAATATTGTGTCTAAAATGTAAGTTACTCCATATTAACTTCTTGTTTATTGAATTGTTGTATAAAAGCAATATCACACTTGTGGTCGTGAAGATTATCCAGATATCAACACTGTGATGACTTGTTATCATCTCAAATATATTAGTCCTTAAAATAGCAGGTAATTCGGTACTTTTTGTTTCTATCTTGCTAAATAGCTAACAGCTAAACTGGTGTCTTTACTGGAGTAGAAGCTGCGGAACCATTTGCAAGTGCATTTCCTCCTTGTTGATACGCTTCTGACCTGTAATAACTCGGCCCTGCTGTTCAGCCATTAGCATACAATTAACATGAACGACACTGTGCACTGCTCTCAGACTCTGCTCTCGAGTATATGTGGTTTGTCACTCAGCGTTGGTGTCTGCTAGCCACTGCATGAGACGTACAGAACAGGGCACGTAGCAGTGAGACGATATGCCATAAAAGCGCTGATGGGATTGTGAAGTTCTGCGTGTGATCTACTGACGATGCACAAAGTAAAGAACACAGCTCATTTCCATAATGACCAGTGCAATCTACCAAGAGCAGCGCAAATGAAAAGTAGTTTGGATAACGTCTTCCTCTGGCGTTCTGGATAAATGAAGATGACTGCAGGAAATTCCCTCTCTACTATCACACGCTCTCTGTTCTTTGTTTCCTTGGTTTACAGCAACTTTCACAGCATGTCAAGCGCTGAATGGGTCAGCATGCTTTATATTGGGGTAAATAATGCGGCAAACACCAGGAAAACTACAAGTCCCCCTGTGGTGAAAATCCAGTTTTTAATGTTGTTTATGTGTCTATGTGATGTTTTTAATATGCTTTAAGACACACATGTGTAAGTTCATAAGTCGACAGCATTGCTGAGTATTTTCTGCTTAAAACTGCAGTGAACCAAAGACAGTCTCAAAAACACGGTGTGAAATCGCTGGTGTTTCTGACGTCACAAACGACCTTGTAACCAATCAGATCAACGTGTGCTCGTCAACCAGTGGATCTCTGAGTGAGTGAGTGAGGCTCATTTGCATATTCATAGAATCGCGCATACTAAATTAGGCAAGGGTGTCGAGTTACATTCAAGATATTTTAAGGCATGAAGACTTTTTTCAAGGAAGGTTTAAGTATGTAATTCTGGTGACCAAAGATGAGTTTAAGGGATAAAATGACTGATACAGGGGACTTTAAAAACTCTCATCCTCCTTCCTCGCATCTGAAAGGGAAACTCCTACAAATGCATATGCAATATAGTCGGCTGCAAAAATAACCCTTTCGCTCGTCTATCACTGTGTGTCTTTAGTAAATCCTGACAGCAGTTTTTGAGTAGTAGTAGTTTGCGCTGCTGCAAGCTGTTAGTAAATCTGGCCTTTAGTATGTTGTTGAGTTTAGTGCATCATCTGGGGATTCTAAGTGCACTTGAATTTTCAGTGTGAAGTTCATTCTAGAACAGCATAGAATAGTGCACAAGTATTCACATTGGGACTGACTGCAAGAGTGCTTGTAATTCAGATGTCCTACATTCGTCATGTTGGCTTTCCATCAGATGGGGAAGTATTTGGCATATTCGGACACCGCTAATGAGGACAGAGCAGTATTGAGTTTTTTCCTACGCCACATGATGGTTTTGTGCAAACACATTGTGGTTCAGAGAGAGCACGTTGCTAAAAGTAGCAGCGTAACAATCCAAACGCTGTACATGTGGTTTCTGACAGAGTATGAGAATATAACAGCAGCCGCTCGCTTGAACACATTCAGTGTGAACGAGAATCATGCGACTCTTTGAGGAAGGGTTTGTGTTACATTCAGCAGACTTTTCATCTAGAGGACAAATTATATGCAAAATATATTGTCTGACCTTTTTGAGTGAAATGGAGCTGATCCTGGATCATTTCCAATATAGGCAGTGTTTTAGTCTCTACAAAGTTTTTATGAGAGCAGTGAAATAGATTTCTTTCAGATTACAGTATATTACAGTGATGTATTATGATGAATGCAGTAAAGCGTCATCCTGTGTGCCACCACACCGTATCTGAAGGACTGTGTGCCCTAGACACACGCGCTGTACACTGTTGAGTGTGTCTGAGCCACTTCACTTTAATTAACATTGACTGGAGTTCATGAGTAACTGGCGGCACTGAACTGTGTGTGTGTGTGTGTGTGTGTGTGTGTGTGTGTGTGTGTGTGTGTGTGTGTGTGTGTGTGTGTGCATGTGTGTGTGTGTGTGTGTCTCTCTGTCTGTGTCTCTGTCTGTGTCTCTGTGTCTGTGTCTCTGTGTCTGTGTCTGTGTGTGTGTGTGTGTGTGTCTGTGTGTGTGTGTCTGTGTGTGCCTGTGTGTGTGTGACTGTGTGTCTGTCTGGATAATTTAAGTAAATGCCATATCTCATTTTTATTATAATATTATCTCTGTAAGGGTAAGTACATCTTGTTTGCTGTCCTTCCCAGCATGTTAAAAGGATATTTCACCCAAAAATGAAACACAAAATGATAGTAAAATGGTTTAAATGACTCATGCACTATATTCTAATAGTTTTGTGTTAGAACCAAAATTCACTGAAAAGACTGGAGAGAAATGAAATGTATTCACTGAAAAAGAACATTTCTCATTCATTGTAATTGCCTGGAAAAGAACGAATAGCGTAATCTTCAGATTCCCTCCGTTTGTGTCCCTGTGAATAAAGAAAGTAATTTGAGTTTGGAATGACATTAGGGTGACAAAGTGATAATTTTTGGGTGAAATATGAAAAAAAAAAAATATATATTGATTCATTTGCTGCTTTTGATGAAGAACTTACATCTTGCCCTTTAATAGAGTACATTCTCTAAGTGTGTTATATGAACAGTATATGTGCTTTCCCACCTGCAATTTGTTCAGATTCAATCGAACTCATGTTTGCATGTTTGCAAAACCATTCAGAACACTTTAGTACTGAACACCATCATGCTAAAAACACTCCGAACACTCTAGTACTGAACACCATCATGCTAAAAACACTCCGAACACTCTAGTCCTGAACCCCATCATGCTAAAAACACTCCGAACACTCTAGTACTGAACCCCATCATGCTAAAAACACTCCGAACACTCTAGTACTGAACACCATCATGCTAAAAACACTCCGAACACTCTAGTACTGAACACCATCATGCTAAATACACTCCGAACACTCTAGTACTGAACACCATCATGCTAAAAACACTCCGAACACTCTAGTACTGATCACCATCATGCTAAATACACTCTGATCACTCTAGTACTGAACACCATCATGCTAAAAGCACTCCGAACACTCTAGTACTGAACAGCATCATGCTAAAAACACTCAGAACACTCTAGTACTGAACACCATCATGCTAAAAACCACTCCGAACACTCTAGTACTGAACACCATCATGCTAAAAACACTCCGAACACTCTAGTACTGAACACCATCATGCTAAAAACACTCCGAACACTCTAGTTCTGAACACCATCATGCTAAATACACTCTGATCACTCTAGTACTGAACACCATCATGCTAAATACACTCCGAACACTCTAGTACTGAACACCATCATGCTAAATACACTCTGATCACTCTAGTACTGAACACCATCATGCTAAATACACTCCGAACACTCTAGTACTGAACACCATCATGCTAAATACACTCCGAACACTCTAGTACTGAACACCATCATGCTAAAAACACTCAGAACACTCTAGTACTGAACACCATCATGCTAAAAACACTCAGAACACTCTAGTACTGAACACCATCATGCTAAAAACACTCAGAGCACTCTAGTACTGAACACCATCATGCTAAATACACTCTGATCACTCTAGTACTGAACACCATCATGCTAAATACACTCCGAACACTCTAGTACTGAACACCATCATGCGAAAAACCATTCAGAACACTCTAGTACTGAACACCATCATGCTAAAAACACTCCGAACACTCTAGTACTGAACACCATCATGCTAAATACACTCTGATCACTCTAGTACTGAACACCATCATGCTAAAAACACTCCGAACACTCTAGTACTGAGCACCATCATGCTAAATACACTCTGATCACTCTAGTACTGAACACCATCATGCTAAATACACTCCGAACACTCTAGTACTGAACACCATCATGCTAAATACACTCTGATCACTCTAGTACTGAACACCATCATGCTAAAAACACTCCGAACACTCTAGTACTGAACACCATCATGCTAAAAACCATTCAGAACACTCTAGTGCTGAACACCATCATGCTAAAAACCATTCAGAACACTCTAGTACTGAACACCATCATGCTAAAAACACTCCGAACACTCTAGTACTGAACACCATCATGCTAAATACACTCTGATCACTCTAGTACTGAACACCATCATGCTAAAAACCATTCAGAACACTAGCAACCAGACGGACATAAGCTGAAAGAAGTCTTTTTTCCTCGGAAAGCCCCACTCACATTTTCATCAGGAAATGTAAAAATGTTGTTTGCTTGCACTTTATGTCTCATTGACACACTTTTCAGCCTTTTTTTAAGAGAACTTAAATGGATAGTGACAAATGCTTTTGGAATGTGGTGTTTTTCATGCTGTGATTAAACCGTTTTGAAGAGAAGCTGACGTGACACTAAATGGGTCAGAGTTGTTCATCTCATGATAAGTCACAAGATTTTTATGCGTCTGTAAAAGCAGCATTTCCCACTTCTCTGGAAACCGAAGGTTTGGTCAAAGTTTCTGCAGGTGTTTCCTCATCATCTGTCACTCGTTCTCTTCCCTACGTCTCAGGATAATTCTCACCACAATGGCGGTGATGAGAGATGTGTGGGAAATGACGATAATGTGATGTACACGCAGGTCATGGACTCTGTGTGTATCCTCACATTATACCCTCGTCCTTGAGTTTTACTGCTAGACTGACTCCATCCGACACAGAACTCAGAACCGCTCTAGAGCTTTTCAACACTCAAGTCTTCATGAAACTGAAATTACAATCGTCTTTTCTCTCTGGTGCCCTGTATCCAAGTGAAACGCTTCTGAAACAAGAACAAATGAAGGGCGGGTCTTGATTTTGCTCGTGAGGAATTATCGTAATAATCATAATTGACGCAAAATTCGCTAAGCCCCGCTCCCTTTAGTTACTGAAGCCTCGCCCCTCTCACGCCACGCATGTTCTGACGCAGTGAACAATACATCGCGGAGCAGAGAGGACACTGACAACACACTGAGACAGGACAGACCAGCTTACTTTTGAGATGAAACAAAGTCTCAAATTTCAAATTTGGTCTTTTTTTTTAAGACATTTAACCAATAAATACCGTTTTGTGGCCCATTAATGTGTCGTGACAGATCGCTCAGTTCATCCGATCATCTCTTCCTTCTAGTTAATTTATAGCATCAAATTCACATGAATAAACATCAGAAGGAATGTTTTTTTTAACCGTGGAAAGATGTCAGTACACCGTTTTTCAAGTTCAAATCCTCCAAAATTAATCTACTAACTCTCCTGACTGCTTTGTCGGACAAATATTGCAGATTTGGCGGAAGGCGGATTATGATTGGTCAGATCGCCTGTCAATCAAACCCCTGTGAAGGGTCAATTAGGAGAGACAACATGATGTTCTACTTGGAACCGTTCATGTCCTCAGAATTGGGCCTTTCTATTAGCATGACAAGCCAGACCCACATCAAGATGGACCCACTCAATCCTTGGGGCGGATAAACGGTTCAAATTCCCTCTGCACACAATAGGATAGCGCTACAACCAACCAGAGCAACGAAGAAGGTGATGTAGTCAGAGCGACGGACTTCAGTGCCATTCGTTGTTCTTTTCTCAAAGAAAAGCTTAACTCCAGAGTCGCAGCCAAAGCCGATTTGAAAGAGCGCTGTTCGCCAGCATAGCAGGGAATTCATGCGGAACCGTCGCAATTCTGCCGTCATTATGTTAAGCAAGCCCACCGTCTCTATACACGATGTGATTGGCCTGTCTAGAGTTTGTTTTTTCCAGCTCGCAAGCCAACGGAGAGTTGCTAGATGACACTGCCTACAAATTACATTTGCTGCCGCTAGGGTGCGTCTAGATTTCTAGGCTACCTTTCTATGGCAACACTATGAATCTGCAGGTCAGGTGGTACAACATGGCACAAGTCAGAGCTCTCAGATCATTCACAGTGAACAAGTTGTAATTACGGTTTTACAAGGACGTGAACGCATTGTACAAGTCGTAATCCCGCCAATATTCAGTTCAATCTGTGAAAAACAGCAAAACCGAGAAAACTGAGCTGACAGACACTCAACTTCGGCCTCAGAGATTTTGAGAGCACATGAATTTAAACAACTAATGATGTGCATGGATAAATTATACTGCTGTATTCCAAAAATATAGTCAATTTTGATTCATGGTGACTTTAAACTACACTAAAAATGTCTGAATGCTGAACTGATAATAAAATATCAATCCAAGTGGCTTTACCTTAAATTCAGCTCAAACTTTTAAAGTAAAAGGTTGCATATAGAGTTTTAAATGATAAAGCAATGATGTGACAGAAAGAACTGATGTCGACTGAAGCGCCGCTTACAGCTGAACGAGTCTGGCTAAACTGAGAATCATGAGAATGTTTCTAACAGAGATCACGATTCTCTCATGATTCTGAACAGACAACTAAACAATGTAACGTAATTTAATAGAAGTTCCGACAAAATGTTAATTGCTGCAGTCTAGTTAAAATGTTGAATTAATTTGAATGAATTGTTTTAAAAAAAGAGTTTGAATGAATGATTCAATGACTCACTCATAAATTCTTGTTTCATTACTGGACGAATCAGTGTTTTTGATCTAATCTCTTGAGTGAATGATTCAATGACTCACTCATAAACTCTTCACTTATTTCATTACTGGAAGAATCAGTGTTCTTGAATCGAATCTCTTGAGTGAATGATTCAATGACTCACTCATAAACTCTTCACTTGTTTCATTATTGGATGAATCAGTGTTTTTGATCGAATCTCTTGAAGTATTCAATGACAAATACATGTTTGAACAGTCTCTTGTCTCCACCTACTGGTGTAACGATGTAATTGATACAATCTTTATTTGAAACGTCAAGTTACTTTCAAAAGTGAATTTACTTTTTAATTAATTTAAATGTATAATTTAATTTTAATCGCTTCTGTAGACATATCCGCTTATATCCGAACTATAACATTTTATCCCAGTACTTCTGTGATAATATGAATATTCGTAACACAAACAGACTGTGAAGCTGTTTGACAACGGCTCTCTCTGGATTAGAACGCAGATCTGGATGTTTGGTGTGGTTTTGGCAAAGTTGAATAGACTAGGAATGAGATCGCATGGGTGTTTGAGTCGAGATCGCAATCTTTTAACGATTAATCGTGCAGCTCTAGCACCCCTTGTGGCAGCTCCAAGAATATGCCACATACTTGAGTTGTGTTTTGAACGAACCGTGAGATTGAATATGAACGGTGAAATCCATCTGCTGTTTTATAGCGGAAAGAGCTTCAGCTGCTCAACATCATTCGCTTTCATTATCGGACAGTTCAAGTTCTTCACAGAGACTATAATCTCTTTAGCAGGAAAAGTCAGGAAATGAGAACCGACATTGTCCAAAAAACTGCTACAAACACTTGTCTAGCTCAAAGGTGAACATGTATCGATTGGGAAAGATTGTGTGATTTATGAAAGTTAACACTGGTTCTTGCTTTGTTTTACAGACAGATCAACAATATGCAAATAGTGTTGCTGAAAACCTTAAGCGCCTGTGAGTACCCTAGTTTCTCATTACTATCTGCGTGTGCGTCCGTGCGTGCGTGTGTGTGTGTGTGTGTGTGTGTGTGTGTGTGTGTGTGAGAAAGAGAGCATGTGACTGCACATTTCCCCCGCATGCTTTAGAGGACAATAGCAGAAGAAACTGACGGGAAATTTATTTTCTGGGTATTAGAGTTCCTCTGCTTCAGTGTGTGTCCCACATCAGTCGTGTGTGTGTGTCTGTCTGTCAGTCTGTGCGTCACAGATCAGTTGTGTGTGTGTGTGTGTGTATGTGTCTGTCTGTCTGTCTGTGCGTCACAGATCAGTTGTGCGTGTGTGTGTGTGTGTGTCTGTGTGTGTGTGTGTTTGTGTCTGTCTGTCTGTCCGTCTGTGCGTCACAGATCAGTTGTGTGTGTGTCTTCTGTGTGTGTGTGAGAGAGAGAGAGAGAGAGAGAGAGAGAGAGAGAGAGAGAGTGTGTGTGGGGATATTAAAAAAAATTAACCAAGCATTAATACCATTGATCAGCCCTACCAAACGTGGATGTTTTTTCACTAAGAAACAAACATTGTTATGTTATTTGATTGATATTGTGAAGCTGCTTTGATGCAATTTATATTGTGAAAAGCGCTATATAAATATACTTGACTTGACTTGTGTGTGTGTGTGTGTGTGTGTGTGCGTGTGTGTGTGTGTTCCACATCAGTCGCGTGTGTGTGTGTGTGTGTTCCACATCAGTCGTGTGTGTGTGAGAGAGAGTGTGTGTGTGTGTGTGTGTGTGTTCCACAGCAGTCGTGTGTGTGTGAGAGAGATAGAGAGAGAGTGTGTGAGAGTGTGTGTGTCTGCACTCTGTGTGAAATGTTATTAATAGTTTTAGTTTTAGTTATTGAGCTTGTGAATGTCGGTTAAAATCTGAAACACAAAGATGTAACAAGACTTTTTAAAGAATAATACTCATGAGCTTATAGCGAAAGAGGTTTATGCATTTCATTGAAATAAATAAAGTCCTTCCAACCCACACATCCATTCTGAGCTTCAGTCCACATTCATTTTAATTATATGAAAAGGACATTTTAAGAAAAGTTTTACATAAGCAATAAAGTCAGACAGAATGTGGTATCAATATATATATTGTTGTGTAGCTCACTAAACCTCTGCTCTTCCTCTGTGTGTGTGTGTGTGTGTGTGTGTGTGTGTGTGTGTGTGTGTGTGTGTGTGTGTGTGTGTGTGTGTGTGTGTGTGTGTGTGTGTGTGTGTGTGTGTGTGTGTGTGTGTGTGTGTGTTTCAGGTTCCCAGTGGAGATTCAGTCCGGGCTGTTGGAGATCATCTCTCCCTCTGTTCATTTCTACCCAGACTTCTCTCACCTCAAAGAGTCGTTCGGTGACCCTAAAGAGCGGGTCAGGTAACACCCCTGCGCTTCTCAGCCATCAGAGTGTGTTGTGTCGGAATTAACCATCAATCAACAGTGTGAACGCTGAGACACATTCAGTGACTCCGCATGGAAAACGTATTTGGGGCTCTATGAATTCTGCTTTAATTTTTACTAACTTCTTTTTACTTTTTATCTTCTTAATTTTTTCCTGGATTCTGATATTGTTTTCTAGTTTAGAGGGGTCAGGACAGGTTTGCCTGGATCTTTGTAAAACATCCTCCTCATGATAAACTAAGCATTTATTTAATCAAGCTACAAAAACAGCTTGTTTTGATATTGGAGGATCTGTGATGTCACACAGGCAAATACATTTGCATATGCCCGACTCCAGAGCAAGACATCGACCAATAGTAATACATCATTGTACACAACTTTTAGTGTGAGTGTGAGTGTGTGTGTGTGTGTGTGCGTGTACACACACTTCCAGCATCTCTGATCTGTCAGTTCAGTTTAATTAATACAAACACACAACTAAACCTCATAATGTCACTGCTTACTCTCTCTCTCTCTCTCACACACACTCACACACACTCACACCACACACACACACACATACAAAATCACATTCACACACAGACACACACTCTCTCTCACACACACACACACACACACACAAACATACACTTGCTGAATTTCAAGAGGTGACTATAATAATTTCATAATTATGAAATGTTTGTCTACTGAAATGTTTTTGAAAGATGAACAGCTGTCATATTGTTAGACAGCAGTAGGATCCAGTGAACACACACTCTACTTCTGTCACACTGAACACACACTCTACTTCTGTCACTCCTCCTCGTTTCATTCCTGTCAGGATTCAGTGACTACGGTCTACAATAGAGTTTCTCAAACCTGCGCTTTATTCACATCATTTACAGCATTCCAGTATTCCTCCTAAATAAAAGCAAAAAAGAGGATTTGAAATGCAAAAAGTGAAGAATTTAAGACATAAATATTAGTATTGTAATTTGTAGTGTAAATGAAACACTAGTGTGAATGTAATGTGGACTGCAACTTAAAAGATGTTTGAGTCCACTTTAAAGTCCAGCTTCAAAGTCAAAATAAGACGCATAATGAAGAACAACCAGGGGCCAGACGGCTCGAGCACTGAAAGGGTTAACCCATGCTTGTTATGGGGGCAATAATGGTGCAACTGAAATGATCCGCTCAACCTCATTATAGTCCGTTTGAAATCGCGTCTCTCTCCAAAGTGCTTCTTTCTGGACACACACACATATACACACACACACACACACACACACTTTTCATTTTCTCCTCATGTAAACCGTCAGGACTGATGACAGTAAATATGTTCATTAATGTGTGTTTGTGCTCAAAGCCTGTCGGATCTCATCAGGTCAAGCAGTCTGATGACCAGATCCAGCTCACACACACTCCAGCACACACACACACTCCAGCACACACACACACACTCCAGCACACACACACTCCAGCTCACACACACACACTCCAGCACACACACACTCCAGCTCACACACACTCCAGCACACACACACACACTCCAGCACACACACACTCCAGCAGACACACACTCCAGCACACACACACACACTCCAGCACACACACACACACTCCAGCACACACACACACACTCCAGCACACACACACTCCAGCACACACACACTCCAGCACACACACACTCCAGCTCACACACACTCCAGCACACACACTCCAGCACACACACACACACTCCAGCACACACACTCCAGCACACACACTCCAGCTCACACACACTCCAGCTCACACACACTCCAGCACACACACACTCCAGCACACACACACACTCCAGCACACACACACACTCCAACACACACACACACACTCCAGCACACACACACTCCAACACACACACACACACGCAGTCTAGCACACACACACTCCAGCACACACACACTCCAGCACACACACTGCAGCACACACACACACTCCAGCACACACACACACTCCAACACACACACACACACACACACACACACACTCCAGCACACACACACTCCAACACACACACACACACGCAGTCTAGCACACACACACACTCCAGCTCACACACACACTCCAGCTCACACACACACTCCAGCTCACACACACACACACACACACACACACACACACACTCCAGCACACACACTCCAGCACACACACTCCAGCACACACACTCCAGCACACACTCCAGTCAGCCAAGACAAATGCAGATCCATTTAGAGCGCATTCATTCCTCTCCACTGGTGTGTTGCAAGCGTTTCCCTCAGGATGTGTTTTTGTGCAGTATTGTTTAGTAGAAGTTGAAATATTCATGTTTTGTCTTGTTTTAATGTGTACTGTTGGCCTAACAGGTGGTGTTTATACTAAGAAGATGAGTTATTCAGTCCTTCCACATGTGGAAAACTTGCATGTGTTTATTCAAATGCCTCAACATTTGGTTCAGTGTGAAACTCATCTCATTTTCATTACACTAAATTAAATCCAATCTTTTAGTGGTTAAAGACTTCGACCGGTCTGTAAACAACCAACGTGTGTGTGTGTGTGTGTGTGTGTGTGTGTGTGTGTGTGTGTGTGTGTGTGTGTGTGTGTGTTTTAATCTTACATAGCGTGACTGCACGAGTGTGTGTGTGTGTGTGTTTTCAGGATTCCTTGGTGAATAGAAAGTTCAAAAGAACAGCATTTATTTGAAATAGAATCTTTTGTAACATTATAAATGTCTTTACTGTCACTTTTGATCAATTGAATGCATCACTGCTGAATAGAAGTATTCTTTAAAGTTACCCCCCCCCCCCCCCAAAAAAATCTTACTGACACCAAACTTTTGAACAGTATTGAAGTTTTGTATGTTACAATGTTACAAATTAATAAATGCTAAATATAAATGCTGTTATTTTGAACTCTATTCATCAAAGAATTCTGAGAAAAAAAATTGTCCACGACTGTTTTCAACATTGATAATAATCATGAATGTTTCTTGAGCATCAGATCCTCATATTCTCCTGGTTTCTGAGGGATCATGTGACACTGAAGACTGGAGTAATGATGCTGAAACTCAGCTTTGATCACAGGAATAAATTACACTTTACTATATTTTATTAAATATATATTATTGATTATTAGTTTTTATTTTGAAGTTTTACTATTGTAATATATTTAATAAATTAATAATGACAGTTATATAAATAATTAAATTTGAATAATAATAATGATCATGATAATAATAATAATAATGATGATGATGATAATAATAATAATGATGATAATGATAATAATGATAATGATAATAATAATGATGATAATGAAAATAATAATGATGATGATGATAATGATGATAATAATAATGATAATGATAATAATGATGATGATAATGATAATAATAATGATGATGATAATGATAATGATGATAATAATAATGATAATGATAATAATGATGATGATAATGATAATAATAATAATGATGATGATGATAATAATAATAATGATGATAATGATAATGATAATAATGATAATGATAATAATAATGATGATAATGATAATAATGATAATGATAATAATAATGATGATAATGAAAATAATAATGATGATGATGATAATGATGATAATAATAATGATAATGATAATAATGATGATGATAATGATAATGATAATAATGATGATGATAATGAAAATAATAATGATGATGATGATAATGATGATAATAATAATGATAATGATAATAATGATGATAATAATGATGATAATAATGATAATGATAATAATAATAATAATGATGATGATGATAATAATAATAATGATGATAATGATAATAATGATAATGATAATAATAATGATGATAATGAAAATAATAATGATGATGATGATAATGATGATAATAATAATGATAATGATAATAATGATGATGATAATGATAATAATAATGATGATGATAATGATAATGATGATAATAATAATGATAATGATAATAATGATGATGATAATGATAATAATAATAATGATGATGATGATAATAATAATAATGATGATAATGATAATGATAATAATGATAATGATAATAATAATGATGATAATGATAATAATGATAATGATAATAATAATGATGATAATGAAAATAATAATGATGATGATGATAATGATGATAATAATAATGATAATGATAATAATGATGATGATAATGATAATGATAATAATGATGATGATAATGAAAATAATAATGATGATGATGATAATGATGATAATAATAATGATAATGATAATGATGATGATAATAATGATGATAATAATGATAATGATAATAATGATGATGATAA
Organism: Meda fulgida; assembly: GCA_030578275.1. Taxonomy (NCBI): domain Eukaryota; kingdom Metazoa; phylum Chordata; class Actinopteri; order Cypriniformes; family Leuciscidae; genus Meda; species Meda fulgida. The sequence goes on from CM060629.1 coordinate 1,392,464, forward strand.
TGAAAATAATAATGATGATGATGATAATGATGATAATAATAATGATGATAATAATAATGATAATGATAATAATGATGATAATAATGATAATGATAATAATGATGATGATGAAAATAATAATGATGATGATGATAATGATGATAATAATAATGATAATGATAATAATGATGATGATAATGATAATAATAATGATGATGATAATGATAATGATGAGGATGATATTTGTGGTGAGTTTTTCCTGATATCATCATGCTCAAACTGACTGTATATCCGTATTTGAATGCGCACGGCCAATCTTTGTCATCTCTCTGTCCTCTGGTAGTATTTTTAAACAGAATGAACATTTTGGAAGTGAAATCTGAAAGGTGAATATGGATTATTGCATTTTTAATAATGAAAATGTGTGTGAAATGTTTTGAATGGAAATATTCACAGTTTAAATATACAACCATGTTGAATTTCAGCTCATAAAAAATGCAAGCCCTAAAAATACAATGCATTTAAATGCAAGCATGGTTAATGCAATGCATATTTTTTCAAGGAGTGCAATTCAACAGGCTTTTTGTTTCAAAAACATTTGTCATCATTTTACTTCCATATCGCTCTCTCCTAGTGTCGTTATCAAGCCTGGGTAGTTTCTCGTGTGATCTAATGTTTGCTGATCGCCTAACCCTTGCCTGTTCATCACTTGATTCATGCCTGTCCGATCATCGTTTGCTTTTTTAATAAAGTCTATACGTGACAGGTTACATTTTAAAAGCTCAACTAAATTTTTAGTTTTATAAGTTGGTTTGATTACCACGATATTTGAAAGTAAAGTTGTATTTGCCATTATAATTTTTTTATATTCGATGTACTCCTGACAGTAAATCTATATAAAGGTAACCAATCAGATCAACGTGTGCTCGTCAACCAGTGGATCTGAGTGAGGGAGTGAGTGGAGGCGGGGCTCATTTGCATATTCATAGAACTGCGAATATTAAATGAGGCAAGGGTGTCGTTATATTCAAGATATTTTAAGGCGTGAAGAATTTCAAAGGAAAAAACGTTTAAATGTAATTTTGGTGATCAAAGATGAGTTTTAAGGGATAAAATTATTGACTACAGGGGACTTTAAAAATTTTGGTCATACCACGCAGCAGTTAACGTTTATTTTATTTCAAGTACATTGTTTTATTTAATGGTTTTAGTTATGGTTTAATTCTAGTTTTAGTTTTCTATAACAAACCTGATTCAGACCGACACGATCAATGCCACAGAAGTGTTTTACGGATCTCGTTAAAAAAAAATCTCAGCGGTAATGAAATAATAAGTTGACATGTCCAGAAAGGCTGTTACATAAAACTTCTGGACTCTTGTATTTATGGAAACAAATTCTGAACAGCTGAAAACATTTAAAACCGTTAGATTTTCTTTCTTCTCTCTTTGATATGATGCATGTGAAATTCGGACCAAATTATCATTTTACGTACAGTTGCCTCTGCTTTAAGCTGGGATAACAGAAAGTATATTAATTCTGGAAAAATGACACACTTCACCTTTAAATCATTTAGCCGTTATATACCCCCCCCCCCCCCCCCCCCCCCCCCCCCCCGTAAACAAAGAACTGAACTTGTCACTATTATGTGCAAATGAGTATAACATACATAGACAGAGTAAACCATTGATAGGTTGATTCCCTGAAAACTGTTACCGGCATGACATGGGCCACAAACTGCTAGTGTGACAATCTGTATTTTATAAATAGATCAATAGAAATAGATGGATGGTAACAACTGGTTGTATAAATACGTTTTTACTTCTTTGTGTTATATTCATTGTGCAAAAGAAAAATCCCATAACTGCCATAGTTATTCATTCATTCCAGTGACAAGAATTGGGAAATATCTGACAGATGTACTTTGTTGAATGACCAAACACAAGCTGTTGTGTAATTTTCTGCACTTCAAATAAAGCCAGAAGCTGTCTAGCTGCAGTCGGCAATAGATCAAATGCTGAATGCCAAGTTTAAAGTGGCTAAAAATTATTATAGACTATATGTATCAAACATACAGTATCTTTCTTTTACAGTAATACATGTGGTATATAAGGAACAAATTGTCTTTCTTGTCAAGCATCATTTCACTTTTGGACACTTTTGAACAAAAATATTTCAACAGATTTTTTTTTTAATAGGATGGCATTTAGGTTTATTTACCACAGTGTAAAATGCATTTACACTGAAATTACGCAAATAATGTTATGAGATTCATGTTTTTACTACAAAATCTTAAACAAAAAAATATAAAAGGATGGAAAAATGCAATGATACTTTTGCTTATGAAAGTAAAACTGTTGCAGCAAGTGTCTTAATGAGTGAGTCATTGTATGATCCACTCAACCAATTTGCTCAAAACGGCTGATTCATTCAAGATCAAAGCGGCTGATTGTCTCCATGAATGACCACTGCATTATTGACAGGTCACCTGTATGAAAGAGGCAGTTTGGTTTCCACACTTCACCTTTAAAGGAACAGTATTTTTAAGTAAATAATAAAGTAAATTAAAGTCATTATTTACTATAAATGTACTTCTGCATTGTACCTCCCAAAAAACTCCAGTGTCACACATCAAGACTTCACAGCATGGTTGACGTCAATGATGAGCAGCGAAGACGTGTGTCTGGATGTGCATTGTGTGATTTGAGGGAGAGGATTTCTGCTAATAATGATTTAGGTTTTGCTCTGTTCTTCAGACAATAATATCAAAGGGTCTCAGAAGACTCGGAATAGCAAACAAACGTTTGTTGTCATTTTTGTGCTTCATACTTTAAAAGCGCATCCGTGTTCATTAAACACTGGACAAACAGCAGCTGCCACACACAATCCATCACTCCCTGTGCTTTCTGTGAATACTTATCCTCAATCTGTGTGTCGTGTGGCTGTTGTATCCTTCGTAAAGCGTATGCTGATTGTTTTTGCAGGTGGAGGACGAAGCAGAACCTGGATTACTGCTTCCTGATGATGTACGCCCAGACTAAAGGCACCTATTATGTACAGGTATAGACCAAATCACATATTCAAACTGAACAGATGCTTAGAGAACATGAACAACAGCACTATTATTGGGACTGTTTGAGCTGAGCTGGATCCAGAATGATTTTTTACATGTATTGAGGCAGTAAATAAGTGATAAGAACTGTCAGTCGGTCCAAATAAACCCTGGCAGTTGTGTTGCCCTTTGGGAACGCTCTTATACAGATAAGCTGATCTTTGAGTAAAGCTACTGTTGCACTTCTTTTGAAGAATAATCTTTTATGATCTTTTTTTGTGTTTAGATAAAGCCAACACAAGTCCTATACCCCCCCCCCCCCCCCGACGAGTCGCTCACTGTAGAGCGTGTGCTCTGAAACTGATGTGTGTGACGGCTGCTTTTCTTAGACAAGAGCAGAATTCAGCTTCTCCTCTTCAGTTTTCTATAGGCCTGTTTACACCTGGCCTCTTGATGTGTTTCTGTGATGGGATAGCTCTCTGATCGGGAAGAGACCAGGTGCAAACGCCCTACGAAACGCAATCGACACGGATTTAAATCCGGTCGCTCAAACCACTTCAGGAGGAGGTCTGAGACTCATTCCAGACCAAGCTGGACAAGTGTAAACGCATCTAGATGTTGACACCACATATGCAAATTTTACTCCTCAACAATGCTAAAAATAAACGTGTGAGCGTGTTATAGGCTATATGTCATGTTACAGGCAGATATGATAGCACACATCACCGCAGATGAGCATCTATTCATCAAGCCAACGAGCAAACACTCGCAAATCAAAGTGAAAGTAAGTCACAGACGATCAACTCCTTAAGAGTATTGAAACGAAATGATCTTATCAGTGCTGATGTCGCTCTATGGAAGTAATGTAGACTAACTGCTATGGAGATTATCAATCGGCAATCTGCTGATATTCCTGCCGTTTTCGGATGTCAAATGTTGAATTTTCTGTCGAATTTGAACCACTGAATTTGCAAAGCGAAATAAAATGGTCTGAACATTGCATGTCGAATATTCTAGGTAGTATTTTTAAACAGAATGAACATTTTGGAAGTGAAATCTGAAAGGTGAATATGGATTATTGCATTTTTAATAATGAAAATGTGTGTGAAATGTTTTGAATGGAAATATTCACAGTTTAAATATACAACCATGTTGAATTTCAGCTCATAAAAAATGCAAGCCCTAAAAATACAATGCATTTAAATGCAAGCATGGTTAATGCAATGCATATTTTTTCAAGGAGTGCAATTCAACAGGCTTTTTGTTTCAAAAACATTTGTCATCATTTTACTTCCATATCGCTCTCTCCTAGTGTCGTTATCAAGCCTGGGTAGTTTCTCGTGTGATCTAATGTTTGCTGATCGCCTAACCCTTGCCTGTTCATCACTTGATTCATGCCTGTCCGATCATCGTTTGCTTTTTTAATAAAGTCTATACGTGACAGGTTACATTTTAAAAGCTCAACTAAATTTTTAGTTTTATAAGTTGGTTTGATTACCACCATATTTGAAAGTAAAGTTGTATTTGCCATTATAATTTTTTTTATATTCGATGTACTCCTGACAGTAAATCTATATAAAGGTAACCAATCAGATCAACGTGTGCTCGTCAACCAGTGGATCTGAGTGAGGGAGTGAGTGGAGGCGGGGCTCATTTGCATATTCATAGAACTGCGAATATTAAATGAGGCAAGGGTGTCGTTATATTCAAGATATTTTAAGGCGTGAAGAATTTCAAAGGAAAAAACGTTTAAATGTAATTTTGGTGATCAAAGATGAGTTTTAAGGGATAAAATTATTGACTACAGGGGACTTTAAAAATTTTGGTCATACCACGCAGCAGTTAACGTTTATTTTATTTCAAGTACATTGTTTTATTTAATGGTTTTAGTTATGGTTTAATTCTAGTTTTAGTTTTCTATAACAAACCTGATTCAGACCGACACGATCAATGCCACAGAAGTGTTTTACGGATCTCGTTAAAAAAAAATCTCAGCGGTAATGAAATAATAAGTTGACATGTCCAGAAAGGCTGTTACATAAAACTTCTGGACTCTTGTATTTATGGAAACAAATTCTGAACAGCTGAAAACATTTAAAACCGTTAGATTTTCTTTCTTCTCTCTTTGATATGATGCATGTGAAATTCGGACCAAATTATCATTTTACGTACAGTTGCCTCTGCTTTAAGCTGGGATAACAGAAAGTATATTAATTCTGGAAAAATGACACACTTCACCTTTAAATCATTTAGCCGTTATATACCCCCCCCCCCCCCCCCCGTAAACAAAGAACTGAACTTGTCACTATTATGTGCAAATGACTCGGGTCCACTGCTTCTTCATCCTTCAGCATGCTCTCTCTCTCTCTCTTTCTCACAGCTAGAGGATGACATTGTTGCACGGCCAAATTACTTCACCACGATGAAGAACTTCGCCCTGCAGCAGCCGTCCGAGGAGTGGATGATCCTCGAGTTCTCCCAGCTGGGCTTCATCGGTGAGTCTTACACTGCTAACCTCCTCTCTCAGCACACACACACTCACACGGCATTCCCTCCACATCGACAGATCCTTCTCACACTCAAACCTTATAAACCCATTATACAGCTGGTGATGTCTCCTGGAGTGGATGAACTGTTGAGGTCGCTAATGAAAGTAAGATCTTCACATGCGATGAGAAAGTGATTTGGTCTCTATGAAATGAAATTGTCGCCTCCTCTCATAAGGTTCACTTTAGTCTCCACCTGAGAAATGTCATGGATCGACGCAATAAGAGCCAGACCCAAACCTGTCCGTCCGAGAACCAGACGACAAAACAGATCAGAGAGAACAAAACTTACAGAAATTGATGGTTGCGCTTTATTGTGATGTTCACTTTAGATATTCTACTAACTATAAATAACTTATCAACTACGTGTCAACTAACTCTCAATTTAGTATTAGTGGACTGTAAGGTTAGGGTTCAGGTTAGTAGAATAAGTTGACATTTAGTTGCAAAATTACTTTTTTAAATAACTAATGCAAATAACATAGTTTTCCTATGTATTGACTGACGGCTCTGCTGTCCTCATGTAGAGAGGAATTGTGTGTAAGTGCAGAGGTGTGTGTGTGTGTGTGTGTGTGTGTGTGTGTGTGTGTGTGTGTGTGTGTGTGTGTGTGAACATGATGGGGATTGTAGATCAAGACTAATGTGAGCATTTACTCCTCTTACTGACACAAGAACAAATTCATATTCCTCACAATGAAAAAAAAACGTAAAATGCAAACTCAGAATATTACGCAAATCTGCAATAATTAAATAACACTAATCTACTTCATGTATTTAATCTCACTTTATTAACCAATGTCTCTGCTGCTGACCTTTGATGATCCAATTCAACCATATTAATAAGCAAAAATTAATCATTAATCAATTAATCAACATTAAAAGTTAATGTTAAACACATTTTTGTTTTCATTGCTGCGCCCTCTACTGTTCAGTTGTGAGTTTGCATTTCCTTCATCCTGAGGCTTATTCACTTCACTCCTGATGTGAAAGGGCCTTTGCTTTTGCCAACTTTTTTGATGCTGTTACTAAAAAGTAAACAAACAAGCTCAGCGCAGGTGAGAAAATCTAACGCGCAAGTAACCTAATGCATTATTTTATACAAAAGTAACTAAGTAATACAATTAGTTACTTTTTTGCAGAAGCACAATATTGTAACACATTACTTTTAAAAGTAACTTTCCCCAACACTGGCGAAGTTATGTGCAATTTTACTATACAATATGGTTTTGTTGCCATGACAGCGTAGCACCCAAAACAGCTGTAACAGTGGTGCGAACAACTTTACACATCAAATATAGAGTGTTTTTAACATAGTAATGTAATGTACGTTTTTGTATAAAGTATAATCTTCAAGTTTCTGCTTTTAAACCCTCCAAAAATGGTCCTCATTCCCTTCCATTGTAAGACAGGTCTAAATCATATTTTGTGCTAACCAACATTATAGACACAAATGTTCTCAACCGAACTTAAGTTGTAATGAACCCGCAAAAAAATTCAATTAAGAAGATTTAGCATTTTTCTTGACTTACTATAGTCTGCTTTTTAACTCGTGTAACGTGAACTTTTTTTTCTCTTTTCTCTATTTCTTATATCCTTTACGTATATTGCGCCCTCTAGTGGTGATGCCTCTAGGTCATTACAGAATGTTTAATTCACATAAAGAAGGACCAGTGTATTTCTCCTTGGAAAAAAACAGTCATGCGGGTCTGGCCCATCAGGAGTGAATAATGACAGAGTTTTCATTATTTAAATGACCCAACTCTATTGTTTTGGTACTTCAGTTCTCTATCCACAAGTTTAAGGTGGCTAACCCCGTCTAAACTCTGAGTTTAATCCGTTGGGGTTCAGTTAGAGGAATGGAGCCCTCCCCAGTCAAACCGCAGTGATTGCTCTGGTATGATGTGTGTTTGAAATGAAGGCTAATTATGTTGATGATGGTGATCAGTGCTGGCTGAGGGCCTCGAGGGATGGGATGGGAAAAGGATTGATTTTGAGAGCTCTCGGCTCAGAGAAGTGGAAACTCACCGCTGAGCCGATGACTCTGCGAGTTAGTGGAGAAAATGAAGACTGTATGAACTCAGTTATATCAGAACAACACCTGTAAGAGACGGGAAGTGAGCGTTTAAATCAGGCCATGCGAGGATGATGTGACCAAGGGTTGAGAAAGGGTCTATAGCTTTAGAAAACAGCAGCACTTAGTACCTGATCTTCACCAGCCTTTACATTTTATGGATTTGGCAGATGCTTTTACCCAGTGGCATTTTATCAGTTCATGCTTTCCCTGGGAATTGAAGATGCTTTATATTTTTGTGGAAATAATATGATTGCATAATCTGTTTTTCCATTTTGTTGTGTATGTTAGCTTTAACTAATATATCACGAGCTATGAATAATAGTACATTTATAAAGTAACTTCAATAAATGCTGTGAAATGCCTAAAGCACCTAAATGTGTGCTATCAGTGTTGACTGATGTGTTGGCGTGACAAATACATTTTCAATGGATGTTTTCACTCATCACAAGGGCTGATGGCAAACACACGCTTCATTGTTGGCCGACTAAATGTAAACGGACTGTTCTGACACCGGCCTGGCTTTAGACGAACACAAGTCTGTGTGTGTCGGTTCTGCTGGGACTGGTTTGATCGTTTGATAATTAGTCATGTTCCTCCTCATGATCAGCCATGTGTTGAGCAACAAATGAGCTGAAATAGACTCCAGCTCAGACCAGTTTAAGATGGTAACTGATCTTTTGGATTATCTGCTAGTGGAGCTGGTTTCTGACTTGTGGACCATGTTGGTCGAGCTGGTAGAGCATCTTGAATCAGCAAGAAAAAAGTTTAACCATGTTAAAGTCGACATGACATGGAAGTTGCTCTCGTCTTTTCTTGCCTATTGTGATGTATATTCAAGTGCAACGCTTCTGGAACCAGAGGCGAACCTACTGTGGTTGCTCTTGGCAAAATCAATTAATGAGGCTCTTCTAAAATATTTTTTTGTTAATTGTCACATAGTTCATTGTTATGGGAAGGAGGAGGTAAGATAAATACTATAATTATACAACATACGCAAAGTAGTCAAAACACATCTAATGGCACACACATTGTTTTTTTAATTAAAGGTGGGGTAAGTCGTTTTTTAAATATGCTGTTGGCCAATGGTGATGTTTGAAATCAACCCAAACAAACACACCCTTTCTTCATTGCTCCGCCTCCAAAACGTACCCTCCAATCCTACCAGCCCTGCTCCCAGTCGGTCTCGAACCCGATCCCCCTGCATGATCCGAGTGCACTAACAATGACGCTAAACACCACATTCCTCAACAATCGTCGAGGATTCGCTGAGTTTCGGTTCATATTTGTGATCGCACCAGCGCCTGCATGTCATGCAGTAAAACGCGTTATACTTTAGTTTTCACACTCCACACAAACACTTGAAGATGCGCCTAATAATAGCGCACATTTATCTAGGTTAACTTTAGAGCGGGCGCCAATGCCAGACGGATTATTCCTCTAAATGTTTAACAAATCAAATTATGAAAAATCTTGTTTGTGTGGAATTGATTGGACGGTTGTGGTCTGCTATTGGCTGATCTCATGTGAGTGACAGGTTAAAGCCCCGCCCTCGTCATCAGAGAAGAGAAGAGATGCTGCAAGAGGAACTGATTCTGAGTCAAGATTACCAGGAACATGAGTTTAAAACAACAAGGATAAATTGTTTAGAATAAACACTGAAATATTCCATTAAAAAATAGGAATTGTCAATTTCATGGTGACTTTAAGCTTGTATGAACTGTTGTTTGCTAATTCAGGCCTGCTCGCCGTGACCAAGAGCTCTGGTTATTTTTGCAGTAATGAGCAAGAAGGCTGCCAAGCCAGATGAGGTTAAGAGTAAACCAGCCTAATAGCAGAAAAGAAACGAGCTTACATGCCAGAGCAAAGATAAATCCCCATGATGCATCTCACACTCCTGCACTGAACACCAGAGCATATGACCCAGCCAGTTCTGGGTATTAACACCGCGCTCAAGTCAGCTCCTTTCTGTCTTTTACACACACACATGTATATTTCTCTAGAGTCTTTCTCTGCTCTTTTACTCTAATAGGTCCCAAAGCAGCAGTGAAGCTGTGATTGATGCTGCTCTCTGTCCGTATCACACTCACACACACACACACACTCACTCACACACACACTCACACACTAATTTTCTCTGCACTTTGTCATTTTCAGCCTCCTACGCACACAATCACTACTACATTTTTAAATAACTTCCCCTTCCTCTTGCAGCATCTCTTCTCTTCTCTGATGGCGAGGGCGGGGCTATAACCTGTCACTCACATGAGATCAGCCAACAGCAAACCACAACCGTCCAATCAGTTCCCCACAGACACAATCAAGCCCCGGGGATATATGCTCACTCGGGATATACGTCACAAAAGACTATAGCAACTTCCTTTTAATGCC
>CM060629.1:1407500-1557500 GCA_030578275.1 Meda fulgida
GCTGATCGTGGAGTTTATGCTAATGTTCTACAAAGACAAGCCCATTGATTGGCTGTTGGACCACATCATGTGGGTGAAGGTGTGCAACCCAGAAAAAGACGCGGTAAGAATCTGTTTTCTTTTTATAATTATTCTTAATATTATTTGTTCATTCAGTATATGAATCATTATCGTGTCTCTCCTTAACATGTGTAAAGATTGATTTGAATAATAATAGAATGTGTAATAATAATAGACTCTGCATTTTGAAATGACACCTGATTAATAGAGGCCATATTAGTCTCTTTTCAGAGAAAAACAACCCATTTCTACTCATAAAAATCTGGCAGTGACGACCAAATTCACATTAAAAAATGGAACAACTAGTTGTTAAAGTCGCAGTTCACCTAAAAATTTTAATTCTGTCATTTACTCTCCCTCATGTCGTTCCAAACCCGTAAGACTTTGAATCCTCTTTGAAACACAAATAAAGATATTTATAATGATAGCTGTTGATAATGATAGTCCCTGCTCTGACAGTCCAGGAAACCAAAACCTTGAAGCTTCATAAGTCTCATGAACAACAGCAGTTTAGTCAGTCTTCTGAAGAGACACGGCCACTATATAAACCGGGCCTAAAACTGACTTTGCCACACCTGCCAAAGTCCAGTGACTTACGAAGATTAACGACCAAACGGTTTTTGCAAAAACAGGCGATAATGACCCCAAAATCCACAATTCTCTATTCCAATTTCAAGACCACAGCTAAAACTACTAGCTAATATAAAGCTAGTAGCTAGCTAACTAACTACTAATACTAATATACATTTAAAAAACATTATTAAAGATAAGTAAACAGTCAGTAATTAAATAAAGAACAAATAATCAAATTACAAGCAAAAGCACAAATAAATACAATATAGCAAAGATAATAAACAGTGCTTTTCAGGTGTCTGATAGTATTTTTCAGGTGCAGAAATGTTATAACGTAAGCAAATGTAAAATAGCACTACGCAGTCTTCACTGTACAAATTAAACATCCTTATTAATTCATCCTTATTAAAGTTACTAAAGTTCAGTGAGTGATCTCTTCTTTCTCTTTGTTTGATTAACATTAATAACACAGACATCAGCAGGAATATGAGGCTGCTGTCTCTTTAAGAGCGAGTGCACTGATCTGATACACTGATACACGCGTTTACTTTCTCAACTGTTTGTTCCCTTAAGACATAACCGACTATGTTTACTATGTACCCGCTATTCTGTGTGAATTTGGGCTCAAACGCAAGAAGACGTGAAAGAGCTCAGTTTAGTAATCGTGAGCTGTGTGAGACGCAGCTTTCTGTGCGAGCGCGTCAGTGTTTGCACACACACTTTCCACACAGCGCGAGTAACGAAACGAGCTCCATTTCATGTCGTCTTGTGCTTCAATATTTAAACTGGCACGGCTTAAACATTCGTGACGATGCAGGGAGCGCCGTTCATGTTTGTTCACGTTCATGCATTGTTAGGATTCATAAAAACATTACCGGCCAACTGGCGAGTAACACTGTTACATATATACATTGATTAGCACACATACATAGAGCACATCAAAATAGTTTTTTCATGTTTCAAATTTGATGAACTTTTTGAAGCTTGAAAGACTGGACTTGTAATGGAGAGACAGAAACCACTCTGCTTTCATTAAAACTATAAGAAGAACAAAACTCGTACGGCTCTGGAACGACATGAGGGTGAGAAATGATGTGAACATGTTGATTTATGACTGTAATGCAGTGAGATTACTCGTCTGAAGGACAGAACCCGTCTGTGTCCCGAATCTTCACAACAGCACTGCAGTCTGAAGGAGTGTGTGTGAACGTAACTCGAACGCTCCTGAGAGAGTAAAACCAGCAGGTTTAAAACGACTGCGGTCTCACAGAAACGATCAGATGGTAATGCAGCTCTGCTTTTAAATGCAGTGTGTATGCGGCCAAAACGCGCTCTGGATCATTTGATTCTGGCCTGAGACTTTAGTTGGAAGTGTGTGTAGTTGTGATATGATATAAATGATGTCCTCTGTCCCACAGAAACATTGTGACCGTCAGAAAGCAAACCTGCGCATCCGCTTTAAGCCGTCTCTCTTCCAGCACGTCGGGACACACTCTTCACTCGCTGGCAAGATCCAGAAACTCAAGGTCATCTTTCTTATTCACTTATTTGTCTACTATATTCATTGATTTGTGTGTGTGTGTGTGTGTGTGTGTGTGTGTGTGTGTGTGTGTGTGTGTGTGTGTGTGTGAGTGAGTGTGTGCACTCATTGTTAACATATGGTACTTGCAAAGTTTTACCTATGAAATTCATGTGTGTTTCTAGGTTATAGGTAAAGAAACACATTTGACCTGTAAATATTTTAATGTTTATAGGCTATTATTTTCTGTAGAATTTGTTCTGTAGAACTTGTCATTTTAATATATTCATATTTATGTACAATATCAGTTGATTAATTGGTTATCAGCGAATACGGTCAAACCTAGTTATCGGTAAAATCCACTATCGGTCGACCTCTATTAAAAAAACCATAGACACATACACAACATTAAAAACATTAAAAACACCATAGACACATACACAACATTAAAAACATTAAAAACACCATAGACACATACACAACATTAAAAACTGGATTTTCACCACAGGGGGACTTTAACAGATTATATTTCACGTATGCGCAATAAGGAGATATTATGTTTAATGTTGGCCTTTTCTTTGAAAGTCTGGGTCAAGGGTGAAACATAAAAGACACTTGAAAGACACTTGCCATCTCACTAAGATGGCATAAAAAAGGATATCTAGACACTTTAAATCTAACTTTAATGTTACAACAATAAAAAAAAGTTGAAATCTTTTATTTTGACGTGAAGTTCCAGTTATGAAGGAACACCCGCGCACTGTTTATGAGGTCCTTCCATGTGTTTGTTCAGGATAAGGACTTCGGGAAGCAGACGCTTCATAAAGGCCACGCTAACCCGCTAGCGGAGGTCACCACCAGCCTGAAGACGTACCAGCACTTCACGCTGGAGAAGGCCTATCTGGGGGAGGACTTCTTCTGGGCCTTCACACCGGTGGCCGGAGACTTCATACGCATACGCTTCTTCACACCCGTGCGTGTAGAGAGGTGTGTACACACACACACACACACACACACACACACACACAAACACACACATCCGCTTCTTCACACCCGTGCGTGTAGAGAGGTGTACACACACACACACACACACACACACACACACATCAACGGCAACATGCTCTGACAGACACTCTTATCAAAAAGCATCAACGATAGTGTAATTTAATTAGAATAATCTATTAGATCTAAAATCTGTTTTCGGCTGGAACATGTAGAGCGTGTGTGACATACATCTGGTTCCTGCTGGTCTAAACATCAGTATCTGGAGGAAGCTTTTGCACCTGCAACACACCAGCACACACCAGCGCACACACCAGCACACACACCAGCACACACACCAGCAACAAACCAGCGCACACACCAGCACACACACCAGCAACAAACCAGCACACACCAGCACACACACCAGCACACACACCAGCAACAAACCAGCACACACCAGCACACACACCGGCACACACACCAGCACACACACCAGCAACAAACCACCACACACCAGCACACACACCAGCGCACACACCAGCGCACACACCAGCGCACACACCAGCGCACACACCAGCGCACACACCAGCGCACACACCAGCAACACACCAGCGCACACACCAGCAACACACCAGCACACACACCAGCAACAAACCAGCACACACCAGCGCACACACCAGCGCACACACCAGCGCACACACCAGCGCACACACCAGCGCACACCAGCACACACACCACCACACACCAGCAACACACCAGCAACACACCAGCACAAACCAGCAACACACCAGCACACACCAACAACACACCAGCACAAACCAGCACAAACCAGCACACACCAGCCACACACCAGCAACACACCAGCAACACACCAGCACACACCAGCACACACCACCACAAACCAGCAACACACCAGCACAAACCAGCAACACACCAGCAACACACCAGCACACACCAGCACACACCAGCACACACCAGCAACACACCAGCACAAACCAGCAACACACCAGCAACACACCAGCAACACACCAGCACAAACCAGCAACACACCAGAAACACACCAGCACACACCAGCACACACCAGCACACACCAGCACACACCAGCAACACACCAGCACAAACCAGCAACACACCAGCAACACACAAGCAACACACAAGCACACACCAGCCCATACCAGCCACACACCAGCACACACACCAGCACACACACCAGCACACACACCAGCACACACACCAGCAACACACCAGCAACACACCAGCACACACCAGCACACACCAGCAACACACCAGCACAAACCAGCAACACACCAGCAACACACAAGCAACACACAAGCACACACCAGCACATACCAGCACACACACCAGCACCAGTGATGCCGGTAACGCGTTACCTAACCCTAACCCTAACCCTTACTTACCCTAACCCTAACCCTTACTTAGTAACGCGTTACTCTAACCTGAACAGTTTTTTCAGTAACGAGTAATCTAACGCGTTACTATTTCCAAACCAGTAATCAGATTAAAGTTACTTATCCAAGTTACTGTGCGTTACTATTTTTGTCATTTTCTTTAGTAGAAATGATGGCTGATGTGCGATATGAAACTGAAATGTGTGTGAGAAGGCAGAATCACGACACACCTCTTCCAACTCCCAGAGTTAGCTATCCTTCCCGTCCAGATCCAATGCCACCACATCTTTAAATTACTATTCGTATTATTTTAAGTTAACATTATAAAATACGTAGACCTACACCGCAAAACTAGTTGAGGATAAATTCTTTAAAATTGGGCAATTCCAGTGTTATGGACGTGACATCTGAGGTAAAAACTTGAAATGTAAATTCTCAGAAAATGCATTTACTACTAATATATTGAAGCGTTTGTTTCATACTCCCTTAATAAAGGAGTCCAGACATTATAAAAAATATCAGTCTACACATGCGTTTTATATTTAATATGAGGGAAATACACATCCATACACGGACGTGACACAAAAAACTTTAACTTTTATTTGGCAAAAGTACAAAAAGTAATACTACCCACCGGATGAAGAAGGGTTGGCTCTCCACATAACATAAAATATTCATTTTGTCTTATTTTTCGTGTACGCATTTATGAGGGAAAAACAATGTTACGTGACAGTTCCCCGTTACGGACGTGAGCGCTCTGAAAGCGGCATTGAAAGACTGCTTTAAAACTTTCACAGAGACATCAAACAGAAAGCACAAAGCCTTTCATTAAGGTGAATTTCGTTTTTGTATTAATTGTATCTTAATTTTAATAAATGTTTCATCAACCAATTGCCTGGATTTAATAAATAAAAAGTAAATATAGCAGAAAATAGATAATCACGACACGGAGGCGCCGGCGCGTGATCTGGAGCTCGTCTCATGAGTCATAAATGAACCGAAACACAGCGTATAAGGTAGGCCTATACTTGCCTCACACACCTGAGAAATATATCTATAGAAAGCTTGAAATGTGTACTTTTAAACAGAACAATTCAAAAAGAAAGAAAACAGACTGTTCTCTGCTTATGTAATCCGTATGAAATGTGCATTTCTCTCTGGCGCGTTCACTAGTGATCGCGAGTCAGGTCAAGAAAGACTGTCTTATAAATACTTGTTTTTCTAAAACAAAACTAGTTAAGTCAAGTAAAGAAAGACTATCTTAATTTAAATTTGTATTTAAAAAAACTAGTAGGCCTATTTATGTTAAGTTAATTCAAGAAAGACTGTAATTATTTTAATTTTTTATAAAAAACATGTGAAGCCAAGAAAGACTGTCTTTATTTTATTTTTTATAAAAACATGTATTTTTTCAGGAAATAGTTTTTAAGTTCAACTTAAAATGTCAGGAGATACATTGTTGACGTTACTGTTAAAAAGGGATGTTTTCGGCAGCTGCTGAATGTAACTAAAAAAGTAACGTGTAAAGTAACTAAGTTACTTTTAAAATCAAGTAATCTGTAAAGTAACTAAGTTACTTTTAAAATCAAGTAATCTGTAAAGTAACTAAGTTACTTTTAAAATCAAGTAATCTGTAAAGTAACTAAGTTACTTTTTCAAAGTAACTGTGGCAACACTGACCAGCACACACACCAGCACCACACCAGTCACACACCAGCCACACACTTGCACACACAAGCACACACCAGCAACACACAAGCACACACCAGCCCACACCAGCAACACACCAACACACACAAGCACACACCAGCAACACACAAGCACACACCAGCACACACCAGCACCACACCAGCACCACACTAGCAACACACCAACACACACAAGCACACACCAGCAACACACCAGCAACACACCAGCACACACCACCACACACCAGCACCACACCAGCACACACAAGCACACACAAGCACACACCAGCCACACACTTGCACACACAAGCACACACCAGCAACACAACAGCACACACACCAGCACACACACCAGCACACACACCAGCACACACCAGCACACACAGCAACACACCAGCAACACACCAGCAACACACCAGCACACACCAGCACACCACAGCACACCACAGCACACACCAGCACACACCAGCACACCACAGCACACACCAGCACACACCAGCACACCACAGCACACACCAGCACACGCCAGCACACACACCAGCAACAAACCAGCGCACACACCAGCACACACACCAGCAACAAACCAGCACACACCAGCACACACACCAGCACACACACCAGCAACAAACCAGCACACACCAGCACACACACCGGCACACACACCAGCACACACACCAGCAACAAACCACCACACACCAGCACACACACCAGCGCACACACCAGCGCACACACCAGCGCACACACCAGCGCACACACCAGCGCACACACCAGCGCACACACCAGCAACACACCAGCGCACACACCAGCAACACACCAGCACACACACCAGCAACAAACCAGCACACACCAGCGCACACACCAGCACACACACCAGCACACACACCAGCAACAAACCAGCGCACACACCAGCACACACACCAGCAACAAACCAGCACACACCAGCACACACACCAGCACACACACCAGCAACAAACCAGCACACACCAGCACACACACCGGCACACACACCAGCTCACACACCAGCAACAAACCACCACACACCAGCACACACACCAGCGCACACACCAGCGCACACACCAGCGCACACACCAGCGCACACACCAGCGCACACACCAGCGCACACACCAGCAACACACCAGCGCACACACCAGCAACACACCAGCACACACACCAGCAACAAACCAGCACACACCAGCGCACACACCAGCGCACACACCAGCGCACACACCAGCGCACACACCAGCGCACACCAGCACACACACCAGCACACACCAGCAACACACCAGCAACACACCAGCACAAACCAGCAACACACCAGCACACACCAACAACACACCAGCACAAACCAGCACAAACCAGCACACACCAGCCACACACCAGCAACACACCAGCAACACACCAGCACACACCAGCACACACCAGCACAAACCAGCAACACACCAGCAACACACCAGCACCACACCAGCACCACACCAGCACCACACCAGCACACACCAGCACACACCAGCACACACCAGCAACACACCAGCACAAACCAGCAACACACCAGCAACACACCAGCAACACACCAGCACAAACCAGCAACACACCAGAAACACACCAGCACACACCAGCACACACCAGCACACACCAGCACACACCAGCAACACACCAGCACAAACCAGCAACACACCAGCAACACACAAGCAACACACAAGCACACACCAGCCCATACCAGCCACACACCAGCACACACACCAGCACACACACCAGCACACACACCAGCACACACACCAGCAACACACCAGCAACACACCAGCACACACCAGCACACACCAGCAACACACCAGCACAAACCAGCAACACACCAGCAACACACAAGCAACACACAAGCACACACCAGCACATACCAGCACACACACCAGCACCAGTGATGCCGGTAACGCGTTACCTAACCCTAACCCTAACCCTTACTTACCCTAACCCTAACCCTTACTTAGTAACGCGTTACTCTAACCTGAACAGTTTTTTCAGTAACGAGTAATCTAACGCGTTACTATTTCCAAACCAGTAATCAGATTAAAGTTACTTATCCAAGTTACTGTGCGTTACTATTTTTGTCATTTTCTTTAGTAGAAATGATGGCTGATGTGCGATATGAAACTGAAATGTGTGTGAGAAGGCAGAATCACGACACACCTCTTCCAACTCCCAGAGTTAGCTATCCTTCCCGTCCAGATCCAATGCCACCACATCTTTAAATTACTATTCGTATTATTTTAAGTTAACATTATAAAATACGTAGACCTACACCGCAAAACTAGTTGAGGATAAATTCTTTAAAATTGGGCAATTCCAGTGTTATGGACGTGACATCTGAGGTAAAAACTTGAAATGTAAATTCTCAGAAAATGCATTTACTACTAATATATTGAAGCGTTTGTTTCATACTCCCTTAATAAAGGAGTCCAGACATTATAAAAAATATCAGTCTACACATGCGTTTTATATTTAATATGAGGGAAATACACATCCATACACGGACGTGACACAAAAAACTTTAACTTTTATTTGGCAAAAATACAAAAAGTAATACTACCCACCGGATGAAGAAGGGTTGGCTCTCCACATAACATAAAATATTCATTTTGTCTTATTTTTCGTGTACGCATTTATGAGGGAAAAACAATGTTACGTGACAGTTCCCCGTTACGGACGTGAGCGCTCTGAAAGCGGCATTGAAAGACTGCTTTAAAACTTTCACAGAGACATCAAACAGAAAGCACAAAGCCTTTCATTAAGGTGAATTTCGTTTTTGTATTAATTGTATCTTAATTTTAATAAATGTTTCATCAACCAATTGCCTGGATTTAATAAATAAAAAGTAAATATAGCAGAAAATAGATAATCACGACACGGAGGCGCCGGCGCGTGATCTGGAGCTCGTCTCATGAGTCATAAATGAACCGAAACACAGCGTATAAGGTAGGCCTATACTTGCCTCACACACCTGAGAAATATATCTATAGAAAGCTTGAAATGTGTACTTTTAAACAGAACAATTCAAAAAGAAAGAAAACAGACTGTTCTCTGCTTATGTAATCCGTATGAAATGTGCATTTCTCTCTGGCGCGTTCACTAGTGATCGCGAGTCAGGTCAAGAAAGACTGTCTTATAAATACTTGTTTTTCTAAAACAAAACTAGTTAAGTCAAGTAAAGAAAGACTATCTTAATTTAAATTTGTATTTAAAAAAACTAGTAGGCCTATTTATGTTAAGTTAATTCAAGAAAGACTGTAATTATTTTAATTTTTTATAAAAAACATGTGAAGCCAAGAAAGACTGTCTTTATTTTATTTTTTATAAAAACATGTATTTTTTCAGGAAATAGTTTTTAAGTTCAACTTAAAATGTCAGGAGATACATTGTTGACGTTACTGTTAAAAAGGGATGTTTTCGGCAGCTGCTGAATGTAACTAAAAAAGTAACGTGTAAAGTAACTAAGTTACTTTTAAAATCAAGTAATCTGTAAAGTAACTAAGTTACTTTTAAAATCAAGTAATCTGTAAAGTAACTAAGTTACTTTTAAAATCAAGTAATCTGTAAAGTAACTAAGTTACTTTTTCAAAGTAACTGTGGCAACACTGACCAGCACACACACCAGCACCACACCAGTCACACACCAGCCACACACTTGCACACACAAGCACACACCAGCAACACACAAGCACACACCAGCCCACACCAGCAACACACCAACACACACAAGCACACACCAGCAACACACAAGCACACACCAGCACACACCAGCACCACACCAGCACCACACTAGCAACACACCAACACACACAAGCACACACCAGCAACACACCAGCAACACACCAGCACACACCAGCACACACCAGCACCCCACCAGCACACACAAGCACACACAAGCACACACCAGCCACACACTTGCACACACAAGCACACACCAGCAACACAACAGCACACACACCAGCACACACACCAGCACACACACCAGCACACACCAGCACACACAGCAACACACCAGCAACACACCAGCAACACACCAGCACACACCAGCACACCACAGCACACACCAGCACACACCAGCACACCACAGCACACACCAGCACACACCAGCACACCACAGCACACACCAGCACACGCCAGCAACACATCAGCACACCACAGCACACACCAGCACACACACCAGCACACACACCAGCACACACACCAGCACACACCAGCACACACCAGCACACCACAGCACACCACAGCACACCACAGCACAGCACACACCACAGCACACACCACAGCACACACCACAGCACACACCACAGCACACCACAGCACACCACAGCACACACCAGCACACACCAGCAACCCACCAGCACACCACAGCACACCACAGCACACACCAGCACACCACAGCACACCACAGCACACCACAGCACACCACAGCACACCACAGCACACACCAGCAACACACCAGCACACCACAGCACACCACAGCACACCACAGCACACCACAGCACACACCACAGCACACCACAGCACACACCAGCACACACCAGCACACACCAGCAACACACCAGCACACCACAACACACCACAGCACACCACAGCACACCACAGCACACACCACAGCACACACCACAGCACACCACAGCACACACCAGCACACACCAGCACACACCAGCAACACACCAGCACACCACAACACACCACAGCACACCACAGCACACACCACAGCACACACCACAGCACACCACATCACACCACAGCACACACCAGCAACACTCCAGCACACCACAGCACACACCACAGCACACACCACAGCAGACACCACAGCACACACCACAGCACACCACAGCACACACCAGCACACACCAGCACACACCAGCACACCACCAGCACACCACAGCACACCACAGCACACCACAGCACACCACAGCACACACCACAGCACACACCACAGCACACACCACATCACACCACAGCACACCACAGCACACACCACAGCACACACCACAGCACACCACAGCACACCACAGCACACCACAGCACAGCACACCACAGCACACACCACAGCACACACCACAGCACACACCACAGCACACACCACAGCACACCACAGCACACACCACAGCACACACCACAGCACACCATAGCACACACCACAGCACACACCACAGCACACCATAGCACACACCACAGTACACACCACAGCACACCACAGCACACACCAGCAACACACCACAGCACACACCACAGTACACACCACAGCACACCACAGCACACACCAGCAACACACCACAGCACACCAGCACACCACAGCACACACCACAGCACACCAGCACACACCACAGCACACACCACAGCACACACCACAGCACACCACATCACACCACAGCACACACCACAGCACACACCACAGAACACACCACAGCACACCACAGCACACACCAGCACACACCACAGCACACACCACAGCACACCACAGCACACCACAGCACACACCACAGCACACACCACAGCACACCACAGCACACCACAGCACACACCACAGCACACCACAGCACACCACAGCACACCACAGCACACCATAGCACACACCACAGCACACACCACAGCACACCACAGCACACACCACAGCACACCACAGCACACCACAGCACACCACAGCACACACCACAGCACACACCACAGCACACACCACAGCACACCAGCACACACCACAGCACACCAGCACACCACAGCACACACCACAGCACACACCACAGCACACCACAGCACACCACAGCACACACCACAGCACACCACAGCACACACCACAGCACACACCACAGCACACACCACAGCACACACCACAGCACACACCACAGCACACACCACAGCACAGCACACCACAGCACACCACAGCACACCACAGCACAGCACACCACAGCACACACCACAGCACACACCACAGCACACCACAGCACACACCACAGCACACACCACAGCACACACCACAGCACACCATAGCACACACCACAGCACACCATAGCACACACCACAGTACACACCACAGCACACCACAGCACACACCAGCAACACACCACAGCACACACCACAGTACACACCACAGCACACCACAGCACACACCAGCAACACACCACAGCACACCAGCACACCACAGCACACACCACAGCACACCAGCACACACCACAGCACACACCACAGCACACACCACAGCACATCACACCACATCACACCACAGCACACACCACAGCACACACCACAGCACACACCACAGCACACCACAGCACACACCAGCACACACCACAGCACACACCAGCACACACCACAGCACACACCACAGCACACCACAGCACACCACAGCACACCACAGCACACACCACAGCACACCACAGCACACCACAGCACACCATAGCACACACCACAGCACACACCACAGCACACCACAGCACACACCACAGCACACCACAGCACACCACAGCACACCACAGCACACACCACAGCACACACCACAGCACACACCACAGCACACCACAGCACACCACAGCACACACCACAGCACACACCACAGCACACACCACAGCACACACCACAGCACACCAGCACACCACAGCACACACCACAGCACACACCACAGCACACCACAGCACACACCACAGCACACCACAGCACACACCACAGCACACACCACAGCACACCACAGCACACACCACAGCACACCACAGCACACACCAGAACACCACAGCACACACCAGCACACACACCAGCACACACCAGCAAATAAAAGTTTGTTTATATAATATATGTGTGTACTGTGTATAAATATTGTGTATATATATATATAAATACATACACATGCTTGTATACATTTAAGAAATATTTGCAGGTATATACTGCATATAGATTTATATATAATTTATTTTATATATTAATAAAACAAATGTCTGAAATATATACATGCATATGTATGTATTTATATATACAAAATAATTATACACAGTACGAACACATTTACCATGTAAACACAAACTTTTATTTTGGATGCGATTAATCACGATTAATCGTTTCACAGCCCTACTTTATTCACATCATTTACAATATTTTCTGGACAGAAGTTTACAGCATTCCAGTATTCCTCCAAAATAAAAGCAAAAAAGAGGATTTGAAATTCAAAAAGTGAAGAATTTAGTATTTTAAAATAGAATTATGATTACTTTTATAATTTTTTTTTAATTATTTGACAAGTACTGTTGTTAATTTACAACAGTTATTATTATAATTATTATTTTTTACTATGATTCCGTTTGATAGGCTTGCTAAAACACCGGTGTGAATGTAATGTGGACTGAGACACAATCACAACTACAAACAGTTCATTTTTAAGTCTATCTACAAAGTACAAAAAAAAAGCCTGGTAAAGAACAATGAAATGCTTTATATATTTACTTGCCTGTCGTGTGAGCATCAACCATCATCAGAGAATCATAAACATGCAAAAGTGTTGTTAAATTATTGAAATATTAACTTAGGTCAAAGGGTTCGGCTGACAAGAACGTGTGTGAATCCACAAGTGGTGTGTACAGCAGGATCTGGCTAAAGCTAGTAGCTCGCTGAAGCACTGCTGTGTCTTTCTATGTGCTGTCGGTTCAATGCTAGAGTCAAAGCTTCACATGAGAGCTGTTGTGCTATGAGTGTTTCTAACAAGTCAATTATGAGGTTTTATTTGCTTTCCCTGGAAGGGTTCAGCCTGTGAATGAAGCAGAAAGTGTGTTGTCTGTAATAGAGCCGGTCTCGCTCAGTGTTTCCCGTCGCGTTGACTCAGACCAACAGGATAATGCATCAATCATCATGAGCCGCAGTCATACATACATTCTTAACCCTAATGGAAAGTCCATGCATATTTCAGGCTTAATTGAGAGCTAGTCGTGTTCATGCTGAATGAGAGCGTTTGCCCATCACTCACCGGCTTCTTCACGCTACAGAAGTCCCAGTTTAACCAGCACAGGTGCGCTTCTACATGTGTCCACTTACATGTGTCCACTTCTACATGTGTCTGCTTCTACATGTGTGCGCTTCTACATGTGTCCACTTCTACATGTGTCCACTTCTACATGTGTCCACTTCTACATGTGTCCACTTCTACATGTGTGCACTTCTACATGTGTGCACTTCTACATGTGTGCATGTGTGCGCTTCTACATGTGTCCACTTCTACATATGTGCACTTCTACATGTGTGCACTTCTACATGTGTCCACTTCTACATGTGTCCACTTCTACATGTGTGCATGTGTGCGCTTCTACATGTGTGCATGTGTGCGCTTCTACATGTGTCCACTTCTACATGTGTGCATGTGTCCGCTTCTACATGTGTCCACTTCTACATGTGTGCACTTCTACATGTGTGCACTTCTACATGTGTGCACTTCTACATGTGTCCACTTCTACATGTGTCCACTTCTACATGTGTGCACTTCTACATGTGTGCACTTCTACATGTGTGCACTTCTACATGTGTGCACTTCTACATGTGTGCGCTTCTACATGTGTGCATGTGTGCGCTTCTACATGTGTGCATGTGTGCGCTTCTACATGTGTCCACTTCTACGTGTGTCCACTTCGCACTTCTACATGTGTGCACTTCTACATGTGTGCACTTCTACATGTGTGCGCTTCTACTTGTGTCCACTTCTACATGTGTCCACTTCTACATGTGTGCACTTCTACATGTGTCCACTTCTACATGTGTGCACTTCTACATGTGTGCACTTCTACATGTGTGCGCTTCTACTTGTGTCCACTTCTACATGTGTCCACTTCTACATGTGTCCACTTCTACATCTGTCCACTTCTACATGTGTCCACTTCTACATGTGTCCACTTCTACATGTGTGCATGTGTGCGCTTCTACATGTGTCCACTTCTACATGTGTCCACTTCTACATGTGTGCACTTCTACATGTGTACACTTCTACATGTGTCCACTTCTACATGTGTCCGCTTCTACATGTGTCCGCTTCTACATGTGTCCACCTCTACATGTGTGCGCTTCTACATGTGTGCACTTCTACATGTGTCCACTTCTACATGTGTGCATGTGTGCGCTTCTACATGTGTCCACTTCTACATGTGTCCACTTCTACATGTGTGCATGTGTGCGCTTCTACATGTGTGCATGTGTGCTCTTCTACATGTGTCCACTTCTACATGTGTCCACTTCTACATGTGTGCACTTCTACATGTGTGCATGTGTGCGCTTCTACATGTGTCCGCTTCTACATGTGTGCACTTCTACATGTGTCCACTTCTACATGTGTCCGCTTCTACATGTGTGCGCTTCTACATGTGTGCGCTTCTACATGTGTGCGCTTCTACATGTGTGCGCTTCTACATGTGTCCAGTTCTACATGTGTGCATGTGTGCGCTTCTACATGTGTCCACTTCTACATGTGTCCACTTCTACATGTGTGCACTTCTACATGTGTGCACTTCTACATGTGTCCACTTCTACATGTGTGCACTTCTACATGTGTGCACTTCTACATGTGTCCACTTCTACATGTGTCCACTTCTACATGTGTCCACTTCTACATGTGTCCGCTTCTACATGTGTCCACTTCTACATGTGTGCATGTGTGCGCTTCTACATGTGTCCACTTCTACATGTGTCCACTTCTACATGTGTGCATGTGTGCGCTTCTACATGTGTCCACTTCTACATGTGTCCACTTCTACATGTGTGCATGTGTGCGCTTCTACATGTGTGCATGTGTGCGCTTCTACATGTGTCCACTTCTACATGTGTCCGCTTCTACATGTGTGCACTTCTACATGTGTCCGCTTCTACATGTGTCCGCTTCTACATGTGTCCGCCTCTACATGTGTCCGCTTCTACATGTGTGATCACACAGAGTGTCTCGGAGAGGTCATTAGACAGCATGTGTTATAAAGTGTTATAAAGTGTCATCTGTGCTCAAGTGCTACTGGAGCTGAACTCAAAACTCGTTTTTTGTAGATAGGTTTAATCAGCTTGTAGATTTTTTTATTTAATTTAATTTACAAACACTCAGTCATCACAGTCCATAAGCAAAGAATATACATCAAATAATTACAAATAACATAATATAAATAACAAGTATAAAATTAATTAAAAATTAAAAAACAGACTTAGTTTCAAACTTCATTAATGATAATGATACCAGGAATTTTTAATTGAAAAGTTTTGAGTATATATCAGTTATTAGCATGGCTTTCTTATTTTTTTACCAATTTAACCGACCAATTTAATCAGCTTGTAGATACGGTCTAATCACTAGTTTGTGTGCCTCGACTTACAGTGAGAGACGTGATGCATTATATTGATCAGAATTAACATTTACATTGTTACACACTTTCCATTTCAAGTAAATGCTGTTCTTTTGAACTTTCAATTCATCAAAGAAAATAGTTTGCACAAAAATATTGTTAATAATCATAAATGTTTCTTGATCATCAGATCCTCATATTATCCTGATTTCTGAAGGATCATGTGACACTGAAGACTGGAGTAATGATGCTGAAACTCAGCTTTGATCACAGGAATAAATTACACTTTACTAGATATTCACATAGAAAACAGCTGATTTACATTGCAATAATATTTCACCTTTTTACTGTTTTTTTTTTTTTTTTTTTTTTAAGTTTAAAACCTGCCTGTATTTTTGATATTTAATTTTTTTTTTGACTCACGACCGACTAAATACTTCTGGGGCCGCTGAGTGCTGCAGACTCTATAAATAAATGCCTGATAAGATGATATATAAGGAAGCATCTGCAGCAGCGTTCTTTATCATTGTTCTCCTTATGGAATTGATATGATTGATGGTTTGGATGATTGTGTGTGTGTGTGTGTGTGTGTGTGTGTGTGTGTGTGTGTGTGTGCAGGTATTTCTTCCGCAGTGGAAACATCGAGCACCCCGGAGACAAGCTCTTCAACACTACAGTGGAGGTTCTTCCTTTCGACGTGAGTCCCTGTCATTGTGCACAGACGAACACTAACTGTGTGTGTGTGTGTGTGTATGCGCTCTCCTTCACTGCAGCCTCTATAAACACACCAGATCTGTGCTGAAACTGTCTCAACCAGCTCAATACTTCAGTCAGTGTTCAACATATCGCTAAACTTTGGCATGCCTCCTGTTCGAGCAGATGTCAAGAGCTGAGTTTATCATCGTCTAGCATAAGTGTGCAAGCATTGCTCATACTTAGAGTTAAAGACTTGTTTAAATCCCTAACCTGAAGTATTAAACGTGCCATGCTTGCGGGTGGACGACATCCTCGCAGCCACGAGAGCAAAATATCAAGACTAATAAACACACGACATGTAACAACGCATAGAAATCACAGAAAAGCATCTGTGTACTTTCTTCACTGTTTGTCTGATGACGGCTGACAGATGTGAACGCGATAACTTGTGATGAGCACAACGGATAGATTCACCAGAGAAGACGGTAAATGGATATTCTTAGTCAAAGTCCCCCTGTATCAATCATTTTATCCCTTAAAACTCATCTTTGATCACCAAAATGACATATTTAAACATTTTTTCCTTGAAAGAAAGTCTTCATGTCTTAAAATATCTTGAATGTAACGACACCCTTGCCTCATTTAGTATGTGTGGATCTATGAATATGCAAATGAGCCTCACTCATTCACTTAGAGATCCACTGGTTGACGAGCACACGTTGATCTGATTGGTTACAAGGTCGTTTGTGATGTCAGAAACACCAGCGATTTCAAGCCGTGTTTTTGAGACTGTCTTTGGTTCACTGCAGTTTTAAGCAGAAAATACTCAGCAATGCTGTCGCCTTATGAACTTACACATGTGTGTCTTAAAGCATATTAAAAACATCACATAGACACATAAACAACATTAAAAACTGGATTTTCACCACAGGGGGACTTTCATTTCTCATAACTCGTGTGTTTTCCTGTGTGAGTCGGAGTGAACTGCGGCGCTAATAGAGTCTCATGAACGCAGTCGAGCACAGAAGATCAACGGCAGGCTTTTCATTAAATAATATATTAAATCTCTGTTCGTTTTTTCACCAAACCCGATCATAAACCTACGACACGTGTTGCATCGGGTCATTCTAGGATCCTTTTTTTTAAAAGCTCAATGCTGTTTCGATATTCACTGCCATTGTATGGACGAGCATGAGCGCGACATTTTTAAAAATTTTCCTTTTGTGGTCTAAAAATTAGAGAAGGGCTTACGGCATTAGAACAACACCAGGGTGAGTAAATGATGACTTAATTTTCATTTTAGGGTGACTTATTCCTGTAAATGTGACAAAAATGATATGAACTTAAGTAAAAAGAGACCAAAGTCTCATTAAAGAAGAGAATCATGAGAAAGTGACCGCATCTCTCCATCACTGCTCTACCCAGCCCAAC
This sequence comes from Meda fulgida, assembly GCA_030578275.1. NCBI lineage: Eukaryota > Metazoa > Chordata > Actinopteri > Cypriniformes > Leuciscidae > Meda > Meda fulgida. The sequence continues at coordinate 1,426,171 of CM060629.1, forward strand.
TCGAGGAACGTACAGGAGAAAGCAAAGCAGGGGAGATAGATATACTTCTGTTTTATGAGCTAATGCAACTGTACTGACACACAGTAATAAAACGTGACCTGCTGTGTGTGCGGTCTATCTTCTCCAGAGGGAGCGCAGGCGAGGGGCGGCACTGTGATTTAAGATTACAGCCGGAAACAGACCTTCACCGCAAGATTAATCGCGGGATTTTCTGAGAGAGAGAGAGAGAGAGAGAGAGAGAGAGACTCCCTTTAATATCTCTCATCCTCTTGCTGGTTTCTGCTTTTCCTCCCTGCCGGGTTGTTATATCTCTTTTTTCTACTCATTTCCCACTTTGTAAAACTCCCTTAAGGGATGTTTATGGAATTCAGCCGGATATAGGAAATTAGCAGGGAATGCCCTGGAGAAAGGAGTATCTGTGGTCTGTTTTATGCTGTTATTGCAGTTTGGGAAATTAGAGCGTTGCTCTTCTGGGGGTTTTGAACATATTTGTCGTGTTTTGGGTCAAATCACAGCGTTTCGGTCCAAGAAGTTACAGTTGCCAGTGAAGCAGACACTGTGTGTAAACCCAATATTTCTTGCATTTTGTTACAGCTAATGTATTTTAGAAAGTATGTCTTCATATTTTTATATGCAGTGGGGCAAAAAAGTATTTAGTCAGCCACCAATTGTGCAAGTTTTCCCACTTAAAAAGATGAGAGAGGCCTGAAATTTTCATCATAGGTACACTTCAACTATGAGAGACAAAATGAGAAAAGAAAATCACATTGTAGGATTTTTAATGAATTTATTTGCAAATTATGGGGTAAAATAAGTATTTGGTCACCTACAAACAAGCAAGATTTCTGGCTCTCACAGACCTGTAACTTCTTCTTTAAGAGGCTCCTCTGTCCTCCACTCGTTACCTGTATTGATGGCACCTGTTTGAACTTGTTATCAGTATAAAAGACACCTGTCCACAACCTCAAACAATCACACTCCAAACTCCACTAGCTGTCAAAGGACACCAGAAACAATGGTAGACCTGCACCAGGCTGGGAAGACTGAATCTGCAACAGGTAAGCAGCTTGGTGTGAAGAAATCAACTGTGGGAGCAATTATTAGGAAATGGAAGACACAAAAGACCACTGAGAATCTCCCTTGATCTGGGGCTCCACGCAAGATCTCACCCCGTGGGGTCAAAATGATCACAAGAACAGTGAGCAAAAATCCCAGAACCACATGGGGGACCTAGTGAATGACCTGCAGAGAGCTGGGACCAAACTACCATCAGTAACACACTACGCCGCCAGGGACTCGAATCCTGCAGTGCCAGACAGGTCCCCCTGCTTAAGCCAGTACATGTCCAGGCCCGTCTGAAGTTTGCTACAGAGTATTTGGATGATCCAGAAGAGGATTTGGAGAATGTCATATGGTCAGATGAAACCAAAATATAACTTTTTGGTAAAAACTCAACTCGTCGTGTTTGGAGGAGAAAGAATGCTGAGTTGCATCCAAAGAACACCATACCTACTGTGATGCATGGGCTGGAAACATCATGCTTTGGGGCTGTTTTTCTGCAAAGGGACCAGGACGACTGATCCGTGTAAAGGAAAGAATGAATGGGGCCATGTGTCGTGAGATTTTGAGTGAAAACCTCCTTCCAAGGGCATTGAAGATGAAACGTGGCTGGGTCTCTCAGCATGACAATGATCCGAAATACACCACCCGGGCAACGAAGGAGTGGCTTCGTAAGAAGCATTTCAAGGTCCTGGAGTGGCCTAGCCAGTCTCCAGATCTCAAAATCTTTGGAGGGAGTTGAAAGTCCGTGTTGCCCAGCAACAGCCCGAAAAATCACTGCTCTAGAGGAGATCTGCATGGAGGAATGGGCCAAAATACCAGCAACAGTGTGTGAAAACCTTGTGAAGACTTACTGAAAACGTTTGACCTCTGTCATTGCCAACAAAGGGTATATAACAAAGTATTGAGAAAAACTTTTGTTATTGACCAAATACTTATTTTCCGCCATAATTTGCAAATAAATTCATAAAAAAATCCTACAATGTGATTTTCTGAATTTTTTTTCTCATTTTGTCTCTCATAGTTGAAGTGTACCTATGATGAAAATTACAGGCCTCTCTCATCTTTTTAATTGGGAAAACTTGCACAATTGGTGGCTGACTGAATACTTTTTGCCCCATTGTATATACAGGTGAAACTCGAAAAATTAGAATATCGTGCATAAGTTCATGTATTTCAGTAATTCAAATTAAAAAGTGAAACTAATATATTTAGTATATATAACTATATACATATGCATGATTATACTTTTCAGAGGGCTGACATTTCTGTATTTAAAATCCTTTTTTTATTGATTTTCATGTAATATTCTAATTTTCTGAGAATTTGAATTTGGGATTTTCATAAGCTGTAAGCCATAATCATCAAAATTATAACTTTTGCACGATATTCTAATTTTTCGAGTTTCATCTGTGTGATATATATATCCATGATGCCATGTATCTGAACAAGATGTCCAGGACCTCTGACAGAAAAATAGGCCCCCAGCATTAAAGATACAGCAGAGTATTTCATTTTACACATGGGGTACTTTTTTATCCCTGTGTGCACCAAACCAATCTTAAGTGTTTGCTGCCAAAAAAAAAGCTTTTTTTAGTTTGTTTCATCTGACCATAGAACCCATCCCGTTTAAAGTTCAAGTGTCAGTTACTTTTCAAATATTTTATGGACAGATGAAACGAAACAAAAAAGAGCTTATTTGGCAGCAAACACTTAATATGGGTTTGGTTCATACAGGTAGCTACTCCAGTAGCTAGATTGATAACAGTGATGAGAAAAAACATGTTTCTGAATGACATGTAGATGGATAAGAGAAGCGGTCCCAGCACTGATCCCTGAGGTACTCCAGTAGCTAGATGCTCACAGTCATGGGATAAACCATGTTTCTGAATGACAGATCTAGTGATGTCATGTAGATGGAGAAGAGAAGCAGTCCTAGCACTGAGCCCTGAGGTACTCCAATAGCTAGATGATCACAGTGATGGGATAAACCATGTTTCTGAATGACAGATCTAGTGATGTCATGTAGATGGAGAAGAGAAGCGGTCCCAGCACTGAGCCCTGAGGCACTCCAGTAGCTAGGTGATCACAGTCATGGGATAAACCATGTTTCTGAATGACAGATCTAGTGATGTCATGTAGATGGAGAAGAGAAGCGGTTCCAGCACTGAGCCCTGAGGCACTCCAGTAGCTAGATGATCACAGTGATGGGAAAAAACATGTTTCTGAATGACAGATCTAGTGATGTCATGTAGATGGATAAGAGAAGCGGTCCCAGCACTGATCCCTGAGGTACTCCAGTAGCTAGATGCTCACAGTCATGGGATAAACCATGTTTCTGAATGACAGATCTAGTGATGTCATGTAGATGGAGAAGAGAAGCAGTCCTAGCACTGAGCCCTGAGGTACTCCAATAGCTAGATGATCACAGTGATGGGGATAAACCATGTTTCTGAATGACAGATCTAGTGATGTCATGTAGATGGAGAAGAGAAGCGGTCCCAGCACTGAGCCCTGAGGCACTCCAGTAGCTAGGTGATCACAGTCATGGGATAAACCATGTTTCTGAATGACAGATCTAGTGATGTCATGTAGATGGAGAAGAGAAGCGGTTCCAGCACTGAGCCCTGAGGCACTCCAGTAGCTAGATGATCACAGTGATGGGAAAAAACATGTTTCTGAATGACAGATCTAGTGATGTCATGTAGATGTAAAGGAGAAGCGGTCTTAGCACTGAGCCCTGAGGCACTCCAGTAGCTAGATGATCACAGTGATGGGAAAAAACATGTTTCTGAATGACAGATCCCACTGATTACATGTAGATGGAGAAGAGAAGCGGTCCCAGCACTGAGCCCTGAGGCACTCCAGTAGCTAGATGTTGGGTCTTACGCCCATTTCACACATACTCCGTGTGCAGTGCGTATGCGGTGCAGGAGCAGCACGCGCTATTGTGCTTTCACATATGCTGCATTTGCAGTGCGTAACTGATCCACGGCTGTACCACAAACACATTTACTCCCTATTTGTATTTCAAATCCAAGTTATCAGGAACTTCACAAAATGTTTAAATTAAAACTTAAAATTGACAAAAACAGCAGACTTTTCTTTTGCATAATTTAAATCTTTATACAATTAATCTTGCATGTCACAAAGAGCTTGATTTCCACCTCCACGAATGAGACGAGTGTCGTTCATTATGTCGCCTTAAGTAAATTGTAAAGATGACTGAAAAATAGTAGTATTTAATTAAATGCATTTATGGTGAGATTGCTACATTTTATTTAATTAAATGCATTTATGATGAAATTACTACATTTTAATGTCAATTTGTGTTCATTTTGACCACAAACTATGCACTGTCACTTTAATTCAGCGTGTGCAGCACAGCAGGAATAGACTAGTGTGTAAACGATCGCTGCACTGCTGTATCTGCACCGCTCCTGGAACATGCAGTGTGGTACAGAAAAAAAGACGCACCACATACGTGAAATGGGCGTTAGACACCTCACCCCTCCACGACACCCTGAAGACCTGCTGAGAGGGAAGACCTGAAAAATAACTCTAATTTTTAAAAATAAAGGGTCTTTATTGGCATTGATGGTTCCATAAAGAACCTTTAAAAATCATGCACTCTTAAAAATAGATTCCAAATGTCTGCCATAAAAGAACCATTTTGGTTCCCCAAAGAACCCTTTCAGTGATCAGTTCTTAAAATAACAATTATTTTCTTAGCGTTAAGAACATTTAAAAAAAAAAAATCTAAAGAATCCTTTTCCACTATAAAGAACCTTTTGTGCAATGGAAATGTTCCATGGATGTTAGAGGTTCTTGATGTAATCATCGATGCCAATAAATAACCTTTATATTTAAGAGTGTTCCTCCCTCTAATGTCAGCTCAGGGCTCCTGCGTCACTTCTCTTTAATGCATCCTTCACACTTTAATTACTTTTGCTGTCATTTTTTTTTATCTTGACAGAAAAGCAGAAACACAGATTGGTTCAATATATCACTTTCTGAAGAATCTCTGCCAAAACTGACATATTTTTTAATAAAGGAATATCACCTCAGATCTGGAAAAGTACAGTTGCACTCGCTTTCATAAACTTCTCATTCATATAGAGATTATTGCATGCTACAGAATAAAGGGCTAAATGAGATTTTTACATTTCTTGAAGAAAAGAGTTGCATTTGTCTGTGCAAAACTCATCCCCAGTGCTGTGGGCGGTTGCTAGGGTGTTCTGGGTGGTTTGATAAAAGCAAAAGCTGAAGTCTCTCTGATAATTCACTCTTGTAGATATTGCTGGCATTATCAGACATCAAATATTAAAAACACTGTATGTTGTTTCCACATTAATTTGGAGATGTCATTTTGAAAATATATTCATTATTAAATAAAAATGTAATTGATTGAAAGCCATAGTTTGCGACTTTTGCAACCCTGTTACCAAGATTTGTTTTGTTTTTCTTCTTCTCTGAATATAGTTTTAAAGTTGCGAGATGCATGTTTAGTCTAAATAAATGTATCACAGAGTCAGGACTAGCTAGTTTGAGATGAGTGGTGTCTTGTGGTGCCATCCAGAAATCTCCTTCACCTGGACTGTGTTCAGGAAACTGCTGAAGACGTCACACCCTTAACTCATTAATACTAACACTTACTATTCTTTATCTATTTAAAAAACACCTTGCTACGTGTCCTGTGCTGGAAAAAGTGGGACTGGTCACGGCACTTGCATATTGTTGCCCTGCTGTTAGTTTAATCTGCTAAATAATTCAATTTAAATATATTTATTGAGACAATTTATGCAATATTGGTTTCGCCATTTTTACTGTATAAACAAGATTATGGGCTAATCTGTTGACAAATGGCTGGAGTGAGTGAGTGAGTGAGTGAGTGAGTGAGTGAGTGAGTGAGTGAGTGAGTGAGTGAGTGAGTGAGTGAGTGAGTGAGTGAGTGAGTGAGTGAGTGAGTGAGTGAGTCAGTGAGTGAATCAGTGAGTGAATCAGTGAGTGAGTCAGTGAGTGAGTCAGTGAGTGAGTCAGTGAGTGAGTCAGTGAGTGAGTCAGTGAGTGAGTCAGTGAGTGAGTCAGTGAGTGAGTCAGTGAGTGAGTCAGTGAGTGAGTCAGTGAGTGAGTGAATCAGTGAGTGAATCAGTGTGTGAGTGAATCAGTGAGTGAGTGAATCAGTGAGTGAGTGAATCAGTGAGTGAGTGAGTGAGTGAATCAGTGAGTAAGAGAGTCAGTGTGTGTGTCAGTGAGTGAGTCATTGAGTGTGTGTGTGTGTGTGCGTAAGTGAGTGAGTGGGTGAGTTAGTGAAAATATGTGAGTGAGCGAGTGTGAGTGTGTTTCAGTGAGCGAGTGAGTCAGTGTGTGTTTGAGTGAGTGAGTGAGTGAGTCAGTGAGTGTATGTGAGTATGTGAGTATGTGAGTGAATGAGTGAGAGTGTGTGAGTGTGTGTCAGTGAGCGAGTGTGTGTGTCAGTGAGCGAGTGTGTGAGTCAGTGTGTGAGTGAGTCAGTGTGTGAGTGAGTCAGTGTGTGTGTGTGTGTGTGTGTGTGTGTGTCAGTGAGTGAGTGAGTCAGTGTGTGTGTGAGTCAGTGAGTGAGAGTATGTGAGTGAGGGAGTGAGAGTGTGTGTGTTTGAGTGAGTGAGTGAGTGAGTGAGAGTGTGTGAGTGAGTGTGTCAGTGAGTGAGTCAGTGAGTGAGAGTGTGTGTTTGAGTGAGTGAGTGTGTCAGTGAGTGAGTGAGTGAGTGAGTCAGGAGTGAGTGTGTCAGTGTGTGTGAGTCAGTGAGTGAGAGTATGTGAGTGAGTGAGCGAGTGAGAGTGTGTGTGGGGGGGGTGAGTGAGTGAATGAATGTGAGTGAGTGAGAGTGTGTGTGAGTGTGTGTGAGTGTGTGTTACATGCTGAAACACTCCAACACTTGTCCCTCTTGATCAGAATATTCAGTCGGAGAAAGAAGCACTGAAGGAGGGGAGAGAGAAGACGCCGAAGTTCCAGCGCACAGAAGACGGCTTCATCAGAATAGGTGAGCGCACACCTGTGAACTACACACACACACACACACACACGCATCAGTGTTCATGATTCAGCCCATAAACAACATTCATGCTCGTGTGAAGTGTGTGATGGCGTGATTGTTGCTGTGTTGGTTTCCTTTAAATAAGTTATCTTTCCTGCAGTTTATTTAACTCCTGTCTCTTGTTTCCACCATCTTGAACCGGTTTACTCATTTAATAGATGCAGAACTGTATTGCATCACATGCCGCTTTTAAAGCCAGTGTTACACTTCTCCGGCGGTACACGAGAACATACACCAGCACAATTCATTCAACACATGCAAAAGATGTTGGTTTTATTTGGGATTGGGTTGAACATACTGATTTCTGGACTGCCATTTATTCTCATTTAGATAGACCGATAATGATTCTTAAATCAAAAGAATCAATCTTTTATTCAGTGCTGTTTTCTGTTGAACATTATTTCTAGCTCCTCCCAGTCAATAATCACAATAAGCTCAAAATCAGTCAGTTTCATCACTAAATTCAGTCAGTAAATGTGTGTTTGTGTGTTTAATGTGTGTGTGAGATGAAGCGATCATCTCTTCCTCTTCACTACTAGTTACAGCAGCAAATCAACATCAGTGAACATCAGAAGACACAGAACAACTTCCTGAATCAATCATGCCTCGTGTAATCCATCAGTGTTTCAGCCGCAGAAAGACCTCGATAAAACTATATAACGGCACGTTTACCTCAGAAAAGCCGCTCAGTGATCATAAACTCCAGTCAGATGGAAAAATAACGAGCGTTTTCATAAATATATGCACTATATTAAAAGTTATAACTTTAATATAATAAAAACTGCCATTCAATTTAAATGTTTATATAATATGAACCAGTTGTTAATTTGTTAATTTTAATAATGTATGTTTCTCACTGCTTCCCATTAAACTTTTTTTTTCTCCATTGAAAAAAATTGACATGTACCTGAGATATATATATATATATGTATAAATAAATCCATATTGAATGTGTGTCAGTACGCAGCCCTAGTGTGAATCATGAATGCTGTCTTTCTCTTGCTTTGCTGAACTCGCTCCAGATCCATGGAGAAAATCCTAGCAGATCTTGGTTCTGAACAGCCTGAAGTGTGTTTGATGTGTTTGGCGGTCTCCCTCTCATGGTCATGATTATGATTGTGTGTCTGTCTGATTACTGCGCCTCAGGGTTGATATAGGCCCGTCCCTCGAGTCAGAGCGTTAGTTCCCCTTCAGTCATTAATGTGCTGAATATAATCCAAGCAGACGCTTCGGAGCACTATAGATACACGTGAACCATTCAAAATATTTATCATCCAAAGTCAAATGCAGGGTTCTCTAGTTTTATCAAAAGCTTGGAGTGATGCGGTTAGGGGAGGAGCCCTAATGGAGCCCCACCCCCCAATTTTACCCGTGTTTCATAATTAACCAGCACAAATTGAAATTATAACAATTAAATGACAGAGCAATTCATCACATCAAATATACTCTTTAATGTTATATTTCAAAATTACAAATATACAAAAATTACAAAAATATAACAAATTGCTCCAAACAGTTTGGAAAAATAAATCTTTTTGCATTTTGAATGTGTCTAGTCAAAATGGTATAATGAGTTACTGTGTGGTGGGACATTGTGAACAAATGGACATATTAGTATATCATTTAAAATAAAATGAAGAAATACATCTTCATTCGTTCCCATACCCACTAACATTCCCCTTAGTTTCAGATTACGTACGCTAGCCAAACTGAGCCAAAGCTTCTGGCCTGGCTATAGAGTAGTCTAGAGTTTGTGAGTGCATCAATAATAATGTACACGACGGGCTGTATATTAAATGTTCTAGCCTACAAATTTTGGAGTTGGAGCTAAGTTGGAGCTTTCCTCCAACTTACCTCCATCACGACGTGTGTTCGCGCGATGTTGTTGGTTGCCTAGTAACGAACGCATCTATGTTGCCTAGTAACGAACGCAATCTGGCCGAGAATGTTCCGTAAACTTCCGTGTGTTCGCGCATCTGTGTTGCCTAGTAACGAACGCATCTATGTTGCCTAGTAACGAACACAATCTGGCCGAGATGCGCATAGACTGGAGATACGCGCTGGCGGCAGGAAACTCCACTGTGTGTCTGCGCCTCGTATACAACGCTATATATAAAGCTTGCAGGACAACTTGGTTGCATTGCCTTTTCAGCGTGAGAAACACACGTGTGGCGTGTGAGCGTGTGAACTGGTTGAACTGCGTGTGTCTCACGGCCGATGCGTGAGACTTGAGAACCCTGCAGATGACATTCTGTCCAGCTCTGCTGTATGTTGGTTTATTTGGTGTCTTTTGTGAGATATTTCACAGGAAATCATCTATGGTACAGTACGCTCTCAATGGTGTGTTTCTCGACTGAATCAGTTACAGGAGGAGTTCACTTTAGTATTAAAATCTCCTGATAATGTCCTCTCCTCCACGTCATCTAAGATGTTCATGTCTCTTTCTCCAGTGGAACAGAAATGAAGGTTTCTGAGGAAAACACTCCAGGATTCCTCCATATGTAAATAGCGTTTTATTTAGCCTTTGCACGTTTGCTTTGTAAACACTAGATCGGTTCTTCCGCCTACGTCACGCTTGACCTTTCACCCTGATGACGTGATGTGTGGCGCATCACAGCGAGTGCAGGACCAGCATTAGTGGTATAAAGTATATAAATGTGTATTTAGCTATAAATGGCGCTGGTTTGTCTAGATGAGACTCGTATTCCTCGGCTGGATCGTGTCGAGACTTTGAAGCTGCACTGAAACTCACATCTGGACCTTCGAGCCGTTGGACCCCATTGAAGACACTATATGGAGGAATCCTGGAGTGTGTTCCTCAGAAACCTTCATTTCTGTTCCACTGGAGAAAGAGACACAGGAACTGATCCGCCTCAGCCTGCTCTTCCGCACATGATCTCAGAAGAGTGTGTGTGTGTGTGTGTGTGTGTGTCCTCAGGGAGGTTTGAGAACGGGATGGCGGAGGGCGAGGTGGACTCTTCCTTCGGGCCGCTGGAGGCTCTGAGACTCTCGGTGCTCACCGACTCTCCGGTGTGGGTCATTCTCAGCGAGGTACAGGCTCTTCATCTGAAGGAATATTATATATATAACCTGGAATACAGTTCTGGAACCAAAATCGATTCCTTTGTGAGCATTCAATGTGACTTTAAAGCATGCGAGCGTTTCATACGAGTGTTTTTTATTTCACCCCCTGCTTTTAATGCATCGTGTTTCTACACACAGGTGAATCAGAATATCGTGCATAAGTTCATGTATTTCAGTAATTAAAATTAAAAGGTGAAACTAATATATTTAGTATATATAATTATATACATATGCATGATTATACTTTTCAGAGGGCCGACATCTCTGTGTTTAAAATCCTTTTTTTTAAATTGATTTCATGTAATATTCTGAGATTATGAATTTGCGGTTTTCAATACCTGTAAGCCATAATCATCAGAATTATAACTTTGGCACAATATTCAAATGTTTTGAGTTTCACCTGTATTTATATATAAATATAATATAATATATTCCGGAGGGTTTTATTTTTACCAATGTCAGCTTTATTTTTATGGAACCAAGATTCTGTACAATATATCAAAATGTCATCAAAATTAGAACCATAAACAACATAATAGATTACAAACACAGACACATATTACACAAATCAGCTATGATAAAAAAAACTGAGAAATTAGACATACTGTATTTAGAGTTTTACACATAGTAAATCAGTAAAAAGAGCAACAAAATATTATATAATTGTAAGATAATATACAGTATGAGGCACTGGATTTTACTGATCATAAACTCCAGTCAGATGGAAAAATAACGAGCGTTTTCATAAATATATGCACTATATTACATTTTCATTGTATTTTCACTTAACCTGTTTCTCTATTTTTGAATAAATCTGCCATGAAAATAAATGTTTACATTTCAAAAAATTAATTGGAGTAGCAACATAATGTCCTTAAAAGTTATAACTTTAATATAATAAAAACTGCCTTGCAATTGAAATGTTTATAAATGTATGTACCTGAGATATATATATATATATATATATAGTTTATATGAATTTCTGTTGTAATTTAATATAATTTAACTGTAATGTATAATATTAACTACCATTCATTTCTGAAAGAATCTGTTCTGCTCATCAAAGCTGCATTTATCTGATCAAAATACAGTAAAAAATACAGTAATAACAGTGAAATATTATTCCAGTGTAAATCATCTGTTGTCTATGTGAATATCTAGTAAAGTGTAATTTATTCCTGTGATCAAAGCTGAGTTTCAGCATCATTACTCCAGTCTTCAGTGTCACATGATCCTTCACAAATCACTCTAATATGAGGATCTGATGCTCAAGACACATTCATGATTATTATCAATATTGAAAACAACTTTTTTCAATGGAAACCCTGATACACTTTATACAGCATTCCTTGATGAAGAGAAATTTGGGGGAAAACAGCATTTATTTGAAATATAATCTTTTGTGACATTATAAATGTCCTTACCGTCATTTATTTTGATCAATTTAGTGCATCCCTGAATAAATACATTTTTATTTTATATTAATTTGTTACAATGTTCATGTACTTAAACACTAATGTAACTGTATGTAATGTAACACTTTACAATAAGTTTTCATTAGTTAATATTAGTTAACTTCCTTAGTAAACATGAACTAAGAATGAACTACAGCATTTATTAATCTTAATGTTAATTTCAGCCTTTACTAATACATTATTAAAATAAAAGGTTGTGTTTGTTAACATTAGTTAATGCACTGTGAACTAACATGAACACACAATGAACAGCTGGATTTTTATTAACTAACATTAACAAACATTAATAAATACTGTTACACATGTTTTGCTCATTGTTAGTTAAAGTCAGTTAATACAGTACTAATGTTAAATAAGGAACCTTATTGTAAAGTGTTACCGGTATATATTATAATTTGTATTTTGAATTAAATATGCATTTTTTCCTTTTCTGTTATACATTATAACATGTCATGTGCAAACAGACCCTCAGTTTCCTGCTCTCTCTGTGTCCAGATGTTCATCAAGAAAGCGGAGTGACTGATGTTCATCAACACCTGTGTGTGTGTGTGTTGAGCTCTCACACACACACCGGTCCTGTAGCGCCACCCGCTGGACACAGCAGAGGACCACACACACACACACACTCACACAGACTGATGATGATGATGATGATGATGACGACGACGCTGTCTTTTCTAAACTGTATTTATATGTACATAAGCTCATGGTTGAGTTCTGTGATTACACTGGTCTGTGTCACGGGTTCTGGACGCTCTCGCCCGTCTCACACACACTTGGACTTCAACTAATGCTGCTTCTGAAGGGAGGACTCTTCTTAATTTCATACTCGAGATTGATTTTCAAAGTTCAGTTTGTGTTGTACATTAGTTGGCACATGCTTATGTTTAGGCTACTCCAAATGTGTGTATTTATTGTATTTATGAGGATACATGAAGAGTACTCACACGCGCTAGAAATGTGTTAGTTCTGCACAGGCGTGTGTTTCCAAAGCCCGTCCACAGTGAGGAAAGAGGAGCGTTTATTGTAACTAGAGTATGCTGCTGAACTCTTCTTCTTATAATTAAAATCTAATCAAGAGGGAAACCTTCCCAACATGTCATTTATACAGATACTTTATTATTATTATTATTATCATCACTTTCGGTTGCACTTTATTTGAAAGTGAAATACATAGTACTTGTATAAGTATTGAGTGATATTAATTAACTATGTACTTACTATAGAGTTACGGTTTGGTTTAGAGTTAGTTACTTGTAATTATGCATAATGTACTGTTATTCACTACATGGTCATTCCGTGTCAAATCAACCAGATTGATATGCCGCACACCTCTCATAAACCTTCATACGAGTGGGTCTCGGCCATTAGAATTAGTGACAATACCCACACGTTCCTGCAGAAAACCCAATCGCTCCCACAGTCGGCTCTTCTCCGGGTACAGAGAGTCCAATCTCCATACAGAGGATTCCCACTGGTCAGGGGAGCCATCCCAGCATTCATTAGTCCTGAGACATGCATTGCCCATAATTAATGAAAACACAAGCGGTTTACACAAAATGTTAACAGTTCTTGTAAGTTTGTGTTCTGAAGCGAGACGGGCCTCGTACACTGCACCCCAACATGTGAGCAACCATTCCGACTTCATCCCTTTCCTCAGAGAAACCTAAGAAAAGTCCTTGATTCGAGGAATGAGCGCATTCTCCAATAACAGAGCAAGCATGCAAAGTGACAATACAATCACTTTGCAGTTGAGGTGGTGCTTCGGACACAAATGCTGCACTGCTGTCCAGTGTTGAAACTCTCAAAACATAGTCTGAATGGGACCTTCCTCCTTTTCTGAAAAAGTCAGACAGAAGTATATTATCTCCTGTGTGGACACTTTTGTATCCATCTTCACTTGCTGCTGTGACTGAGTGCAGAGGAGCAATGAAAATAAGCTGATACTTTGAGACCCACAATTGACCTATGGTTAAGCCACGCCCCCAAACGTGATGAGCCAATCCCAGTGCGCATAGCTAACCCAATACAGTCTGACATTCTCTGCTTCCACGTCCATTGAAATGCATTGCATTTAGTCAGTTTTAATTCGTTTTTATATGTTTTTTTTTCTTGTAATTTAAGTTAAAAATGGTCAAACAGTGTGCATGTGATACACTAGGTATCCCGAGAGGCTGGGCGACGGTGTGTATTTTTTACCCTTTCCCAAGCCACATCTCAACCGAGATGAGTGTCTTCTCTGGATTAAGTTATGCGGTAGACCACAACACCAACTAAACGTGGATAAATTAAACAAGGATGCTAAGTTAAGTCAACAACCTATTTGAACGTTATCTTTAACATCTCTAGTGTAACGTTAGCCTAACATTAGAAAACGTTAACGTTAGCTTCTAGCTGCTTTGTACATCATGTCACTTAGCTTTATTAACGTATCTGTAAATAACCGAGATAACAAATATTAGCAATGTTGTGCTGAATGATTCCTGTAAATACTGTAGCACCAAACGGTGATGGCAACGAGATGCGGTTTATCACGTTTACACTGTGACCTGTACATTTTTGCCTGGAGCTGAAGCTTTTCATCTACCTTCTCAACAATAAAATTATTAATATAACCCTCCAATGCATAGTTAAGGCCCTTTAGGTGACTTCGACATGATATATAATATTCCGTCTCCAAAAATCATCAATTGCCTACTGTGAAATGTCTCCTACTGTGACCGCTGCCACAGCGCCTGCCACCGAGTGTTGACTGTCAGTCCGAGTGAGTGGAGGGGGCGTGGCTTAGCCATAGGTGAATTCTCAGTTCAACTGCTTCAACACTTTTCCTGAACACTCTTGTGGCTAATGAAAGCCAAAAAGAAATGAAAAAAAATGTGTAGCCTGTGCCTTAATAGGCAAGCCTGTTGAATTTCCTGTGTGCTGGCTAGATGTCTATGTGGAAATATGCACCTTTCAAATCTTCCAACATAAACCAGTCTCTGGGACAGATAATGAGCCGTAACCCCTTTCTTTAATGGGCAATAGACTTTCTGCGGAGGCAGCTGAGAGAGAGAGAGCCAAGGTGGAGTGATGGGCTCTGTGTCCAAAGTGGAGCTGGAGGCAGATTTAAGCAGCAGAGTGGAGCCGCAAATGAGGAGTCGAATGGGCTGATGGGAGCCAGCGGAGGCAGGGCCAGGCAACAGGATGGCTTTGGCAGAGGAGGCGGGTTAAGGAGGCTTGGTGGGACCATCAGCGAGGAAAAAGACTTGGAAGTGGACAAAACCATCAAGACGAAGAAGACTTGGAGTTTGGTGGAACCATCGGCAAAGGGGAATGATACCATTTATCAAACCCTTTATAGGGACCTGGAACAGCTCAGCCTCAGCAGCGGGCGTATGGGCGGGGCTCCATTACATGCTGTCGTACTCCAATAAGATTCCCTCCTCACTGGACGTTGTTGCCAGCTCACACGCCTTGTCACACTCCCAGTGGGGCTCAGGCTTCAGGACGAAAATGGCCTCAGGACGAAAATGGCCTCAGCTTGTGTCCTCTGGCACGGTGTTCGTCCATCTCCTGTTTTTTTAATCCTTTCTTGGTGTTCTGTGTGGCTTTCCGTCTATATACAACTGAGAGTTCAGGTCGACCTCACCGGTAGGGATTGCAGCACTGTTCACAAGTAATTCCACAAAGGTGAGGAATATACAATGTCCAATAAATTCCACAATGAGATGATCTGGAATAATAATCCAAAACAGCCGGCACAAAGCATACTCTATTGATTACCAAAAACAAGTAAGAGAAACGTTGCTACTGCTGCCGCTTCAAGAATGCCGGTATGCCGGCTCTATTTCTAGTAAAAAAAGAAAAAAGACCTTCTTTCTGCATTGTCACATGACCTCACGTGATGAGAAGTCCTGAGTGGAGTATTGATATACAAATACATATACAAATACACATGCTCAGTGTAGCCTTCTCTGTCAGCAATGAGGGTTTCACATGTGATAATTGCTGGGAAATAGTCTGCCTGACAGAGAAGATTTCAGAACTGCATCCCAGAGACATGCATCCCAACTTTAATTGAGGAGAGTAAGAATGCAAGGGGTCTAGATACTGCTTTGGATGCGACTACAGTAGCTTAGTGAACTCTGTACATTGTTCAGTTCTGGCTGTAGAACCCGTGCAGCAGGGCAACTGGGTGACCGTGAGACAGCATAGTCGCGGGACAAAACACAGCTGTTCCATTCCGATCAGAACATCAAACAGGTTCTTCCCACTCAGTGATGCATCCACTGAGAATCCTGTTGAAAGTGCCCTAAATAGAAACATATGTGCCGGGAGCCAGAGTGTCTGACATCAAAGCTAAAAGTGCTGGCTAATGCTAAACATAGATTATTATTAACATCGGTACTAATGATGTCTGACCTCGCCAGTCGGAGATCACCAAAATTAAGATTAAAGAGGTGTGTGAACTTGCAAGTATGATTACAGACTCTATCATTTGCTCTGGCCCCCTTCCTGTTCGCAGGAGTGATGAGATACTTAGTAGACTGTCGTCACTCAATAGCTGGCTGTTTATGTGTTGTCTGCAAAATAATATAGGGTTCATAGACAATTGGAAAAGTTTTTGGGGTAAGCCTGACCTGTTGAAAAGAGATAGTATTCATCCCTCCTGGGATGGTGCTGCTCTTCTCTCTAGTAATTTGGCTCATAGTCTTAGAGCTCAAACATGACAATCTGGGGCTCAGGTCAGGAAGCAGACAGACTGGCTAACCCGACCGTCTGCTAGCGGCCTCGCGTCACCAAGGTCAGATAAATCCCATCACATAGAGCCTCTTTCACCTAGATATCATCATATAGAGACTGTGTCTGTTCCCTGAATTAGAAAATACCCCAAAACTCCCAAACACATTTAAGGGTAAAAATTTAATTGATTGAATTATTTTGAAGCTGTAGCTGGCTACTGTATACAGGCCACTAGAGCACCATACAGACTTTATCAAAGAATTTGCTGATTTTCTATCAGTATTATTACTAGCTGCAGACAAAATCTTAATTGTTGGTGATTTTAATATACAAGTAGATAATGAAAAAAACGCATTGGGATTGGCATTTACAGACATTCTGAACTCTATTGAGCCCCTTTCACACAGCGCGTTGATCCCGGGAAATTGCTAGACTGCCTTCTGTGTGAACGCAAACACGTCCCAGGATTGATGACGGGGTCGATGCCGGGATGGGGACCTAGTAACATTACCGGGATCAGTCCCGGAACGCGCGCTGTGTGAACAAATGCCAGGACCAATACCGCAAGGGCTCTGTCGTAGTGATGACGCACGTGCCATCGCAATGACGTGGTTATTGTGCGACTCTTTTGTTCTTAGAAGGTAGTTTGCGTTCGTCATCAAGAACAAAAAAATTCTGCAAAATGGAATGAAGCAGAAACCAGGGGAGCTCCTTACTATCCGCGCTGAAGCTGAGAGCGTTCACCAGCTTTGTGGAACGGTACGTGATCCGTCTGTGTACGAGCGAATCCAGAAAAAAATGCTCGAGCGTGGTTTCTCGATATCGAAAACGCAGATCATTAGTAAACTTAAGACGCTGCGTGAAAACGTCCACCAAGTGCACGACTACAATGGAAAGGTTGGCCTTTCTACAACCTATGCTACTGCTTATGGGGAACGAACCAGTGGTGGTACTGGGGAGAATGGACTCGTCTTCGTGTAGAAATGATGAAGAGGAGTTATCAGCAGAACTGTCTAGTTCCTTCCCCCCGTTGCCTCCAGTCCGGAGGCCATTGAAGAAAACCCTAGAGAAATCAGTTCAGGTGAGCTACATAACCATTAGCTATATTGTTGGGGACATTCTAAAACGCTTAACGTGAAAAATGCTTATGAAGCCAGAATCTCACTTAAAATAATTTGTGCAAAATTTCATATTAAGCTTATTCTTCCCTGTATATAGTATACAGCATTAATAAATAAGGTTTATAGTAAATTCGGTCCTCTAATATCACTGTGTTCATGCATCAAGCCAAGTTTAAGGGTTTTAAAATGTCCCCATGGTTGTAGTCTTTAGTTTGTGTTTTGTCTGCCATGGATCACGTGTGTATTCCTGGTTAATAATGGGTTTGTCTTTTCAGAATCGCCTCAACCACCTCCTAAAAAGGCCAGAAAGCCAGGGGTCCAGGACTCAAACAATTGTGAAAGAGGTGAAGGACCTCTTTTTTTTAAATGGACAGGGACTTAGAGCAGAGGGAATACGAGGAGCGACTGAGGAGGGAGGCGAGTCAGGCAAGGCTAGAGGAACTGGCGAGGCAGATGTCGATGCTGTGCGAGCTACAGGAGACCCAAAACCGTTTTTGGGTGAACTCCTACGCCACATGCCAGCTCCGGCACCCACACATTATTACGTCCCCCCACGCCATACCCGCTTCAATATCCCAAGCAACGGAAAACAGCCATTCACGCCGTTGTCATCCTCTTCGTTTCTACAGCTGTATTAGGAATAGTATATAGTCACAGTATATTTAAAGTGTTTTCAAATGTTTTTGACGTCAGAGCAGTGTCGACATCGCTGTGCGACCACAGGCGTTATCCACAACCATCCGTGCTGAGCTCAGTCAGAAGTTGTAGTATCGTTGTTGAGGGGTCAGTGCATGGTGGTTTGTGAAACCCTTTATAAGCCAGTTCTTGAACGGATATGCAGCGTAGCCGATTAAATGGACAGGAACCTCTACTCCATTCACTGTCATTCAGTTCTGTTCAAAAATCACAATGCAATATTTTACAATGCTGCTGTTAATGTCATACATGGTTTAACTAGGGTTGTCAACTGTCCCGAATTAGCCGGAACGTCCCGATTATTGGGCCTAATTTATTTGTCCCGTACGGGACCTCACTTGTCCCGTTTATTGAGTGCTACGTGGATCTAACCACTGACTGATACAACAACACAACACTTGAGAATGATCAGGACACTGGTCATCCCCACACTCACGTGCATCAGACCATATGAATAACAAACTCTAAATTGAGAATTAATTATTCTTTTGGGACAAATTATTGTTTGATTTGTGAACAGAATCCTCTGATATCTGGTCGCTCCCGGTTCTGTCCGGGTTTTGATTTCGGCAAATCAGTTTTGGTGAATTCAAACAATGATTAGGCTATGGTTCATGAGTTCAACATTTCTGATTATTATTAATGTTTAAAAAAAAAAGTCAGGATTCTTTGATGAATAGAAAGTTCAAAGGAGATTTATCTGAAATAAAAAAAACTTTTGTAACATTATAAATGTCTTTGCCGTCACTTTTGATTCATTGAATGCGTCTTTGCTGAATAAAAGTAGGCCATTACTTTCTTTAGTTTTTTTCAAATGTAGTGTATAATGTTACAAAAGCTTTCCATTTCAGATAAATGCTATTATTTTGAACTGTTTGTGTGTAATGTGACTTTTTTGTGTGACCTTAAAATTAGTTTTAGAATTAAATAGTACATGAATAGGTTCAGCAAAACAAATGTGTTTATGTTTGAGAACCTTTTAAACACATACGAACCTGAAATGACATATACTGTGATACAGTACAAATATTTTGAGTGTTCCTTATTTTCCTGTAAAGAACCACGATTGTCCCGCATTTTTCTTCTCTGAAGTTTGCAACCCTAGGTTTAATACACTTGCATCTTGAAATCAAAACATGATCAATAAAATCTGCCAGTAAAACAAACATTGTTTTACATTAAAATATGTGTAATGATCACAATAGCTTAGGAACTACATTCTTACCAGAAATTGTGGTCCACAACAGCTTGAAGTGCAACTGAATGCCATCCCTTACGATTGCAGTAAGCAGCAGCTTCTTCTTGGGGAGCAATTATAGCGATGTGGCTTAGCTTTTCTCTAGGCTTGCGTCTCAGGCTTAGCTCAGCCAGTTGCTGAAAAACTCAAACGTGTTCCGTGACATCCAAAAGTGCTGCCGCCACTGATATCTGTTGCAGTTTTCAAGGACAATTAACCAAAACACAGCCCCACACAATGCAAATACTTCCGCTGCTGTGCCACAACATGTTTTCAACGCGTACGTTACACGTCACATCCTGACGTCACGTACAGTATCTTTACGGGATGTGTGTGTACGCACTCACAGATTTCGGAAAATCACTGGCAGTGTGAATGAACAAAAATCAAACGATCCCGGGACACATTATCCGTGTATTTTCCGGAATCTCTGTGTGAAAGGGGCTTTGTAGTTAGACAGCACGTGTCAGGACCGACTCATTGTACTAATCATAGGCTACTTTAGATCTAATATTGCATGGAATCGATATTGATGGCATTGAAATTCTGCATCAGAGTGATGACATCTCAGACCATTATCTAGTCTAGTGTAAACGCCATTTAGCTAAAGCTGTAAAACAAACCTGTTACAAATATGGTACTCTTGATCACTTCTACCACTAAAGATTGCTTTATAAATACTCTTCCTGATCTGTTTCTACTCCTCCCTTTTCCAGATAAAGTAGCTTAGAAGAACTTAATGTTGCAAAATAAACTATTGACTATCTTTTTCTAGCACTTTAGACACGGTTGCTCCTTTGAGCTTAAAGAAGAGCGTTGTTGCATACAGAAAGGCCTTAAAAACTGCTAGATCTGCTCAGGATTTACACTGTATCATAGTACTGAGACAGCTCTCATTAGAGTTACAAATGATTTGCTCTCATCATCCGATCGGGGTTGTATCTCTCTATTAGTGTTACTCGATCTTAGTGCTGCATTTGATACTATCGACCACAACATTCTTTTAAATAGACTAGAAA
Source organism: Meda fulgida (assembly GCA_030578275.1). NCBI lineage: Eukaryota > Metazoa > Chordata > Actinopteri > Cypriniformes > Leuciscidae > Meda > Meda fulgida. The sequence continues at coordinate 1,446,664 of CM060629.1, forward strand.
ACTATGTTGGTATTAGTTGAATTGCACTAGCATGGTTTAAATCATACTTATCAGACCGTTGTCAGTTTGTAGCAGTAAATGAAGAGATGTCTTATCGATCACAAGTTCAGTATGGCGTACCACAAGGCTCAGTACTGGGACCGCTGCTGTTCACTCTGTTCATGCTACCCTCACACACACGCACACACACACACACACACACTCTGTACATGCTACCATAAGGAGATTTCATTAGGAAACTTGGAATTAGCTTTCACTGTTATGCTAATGATACTCAGCTCTATATTTCTTCACACCCCGAACAAACTTACCAATTCACAAAATTAACGGAATGCATAGCTGATATAAAAAATGGGATGACCAATAATTTCCTACTACTAAATTCTGGAAAAACAGATCCTCAGCAGAGACCACAAGAACCAGACAGGTCCTTCGCACAGACCCTATGGCCAGCCTCGGCTCCATAGAGGTGTGATGAATCTGATCTTCAAGCAAAAGGAACTGGATGAATATTTGATCAATCCAAACCAATCCTGATCTGAGTTCGGTACCGCAGCCTGAATCATAATGACACTGTTCGTTCATTGGCCAGAGGAGAACTGAGACTGAGCCTAGTTGCTCCCAAGGGGTTTCTCCATTCTGGCACTGATGGAGTGTGGGTTCTTGCCACTGTTGCCTAAGGCTTGCTTAGTTGGGAACACTTAATATTCAACAATATTATTGATCTGATTGTACTGGCTCTGTTGTATCAGAACTGAACTGAGCTGGACGATAAATTCATTTTTTTGCAAAACTGCTTTATAGATGAAATGAGCTAATTTAATAATTGAAGGTCTTTACAACGGATCTGAATCAACACTGAACTGACTTCAGCTGAACAACAGCCGAAATGCATTATTTTCCTGTTATCACTGTACAATCTGTACTGTATAAAGCGCTGTATAAATAAAGCTGACTCTCCTCCCGGGAGAGCCATCCAAGATAAATGCCTCAAATAAATCTGTTCATCATATAAAGCGATTGAGTCTCTTCAGAAAATGTTTGACTAAACTGCTCAATTCATATGGATTAGGTTTACGATCTCTGAACTTTTTGAAGCGTCAAAGTGTCACCTGCATAGATGTCTATGGAGGGACAGAAATCTCTCTGATTTAATCAAAAATATCTTCATTTGTGCTCCGAGGATGAACGAAAGTCTTACGGGTTTGGAACAACATGAGTAATTAATAACAGAATTTAAATTTTTGGGTGAACTATCACTTTAACCATAACTGCATGTGAAGGAGGAACAGATGTGACTTATCCCAACACAGTCTTGGATTTTAGCAGAATATATTAAATATATCTGTTTTTTTTTTTTTTTTTTTGGAGATGAATTTTGACAATTTAGTTGAATAATAACAGACAAAATCAAAAAGTCATCAAAAGACAGACAAAAATCAAGCAGTCAAAAAGATATAAAAGATTGATTTACATTCACATCTATGAACTATAAACAGGCCTTTAGCTTTAATGGAAGTATGTCATAAGCAATAGATTATGAAGGTTATTCAGTGTATCAGAATGTTACAGTGACCTTATTATACGTGTTACATGTACTTACAATATCTCTCTCTCTCTCTCTTTATATATCATTTTACATAACATTTAATGTATTCAGTTTAAAGCAGTCTATGCCTATAAAATTCCCATCTATAAAAATGCATATTTTTATAGTTGCCAAGAGCGTGGTTCAATCAGTATTATTTACATCACTATGTCTTCTGGGTGTCCTGACCTCCTCTTCTTTTCTCTGTGAATAAAAGCACACCATTAAATCAAACCTCTCATGTAGTATCATGTGGTAAGAAGACTGATTAACTCTGGAATATATTTCAGATGGTGTATATGTGACTTTCTGATCAGTCATCAATTGCTGTGAATCGCCAGATGTTGAAAAGAGAGTCAAATCTCACCAGCTCTCCTTTCACAGATGATCCATGGAAGAATAACAGTAGGAGTGGTTAATAATGCAATCTCAATGATAAGTATAATCACTACAGCAAAGAGACAGACACGTTCAGACAGAGGTTACAGCACAAGACAACAAACAAACGCAATCCATGAAACTGTAAATGATGATACATGAACCAACACTGACAAACAAATGGTGCCGTTCTCAATATAATGTACTGCAATGTGTTAAAGACATGTCATACCTCTGAGTGATAATCCAACCATAGTCTTGTTGTCTGGTGAACGGATTAAGAGGAGAAAAGAGTTGCATCAGACACAGAGATGTAATAATATAGTATCACAAGATAAATATGATTATAGTTAAAGTAACTGACGAACTGATCTCTTCAGAACAGAATTATTTATATTTACAGACTTATAGAGGGATATTTATACAGCAATGTCCAGCATTGAGCTGAATATTGACATTGGCATACATTTAGTTTTCTTACCCAAGTACATGACAGTATATCTGACCGAGGTCTTGACGTCTTCTGCTTTAATACTCTCACATCTCCACTCGGTGTTGTTGTCTTCATTGAGGAGTGTTGTCGTCAGAGAACTGTTACAGTGTTCAGGAGAGAATGAGATCTGATATCTGGAGTCTGACTGCAGATCCACATCAGTCTCATTCTTCCAGACCAGCTCAAATCCCTCATTACGGAAGAAATAAACACAACTATATCCACCATATACATACAACTGACAGGAGAGAGAGAACGAGCGTCCGGGTCTAATCTCAGTCTGTGTGGATGATGGAGAGACTGAAACAGAAATCACACAACAGACATTTATTTCTGTAAACGTGTGAGTTCAAAGAGAGAATCATGTTCTTTTATCAGATAATGAACAGAAACACTGACCATGAAGAACATGCAGATCAACATTGTCATCATGTATCTGTGTATTCACATGTTGCCTGCAGGTGTAACGTCCATGATCTTCAGATGTGGCTTTATAGATGTTCAGAGAGCAGTCAGAGCCCAGACTCAGTCTTTCTATGTTATTCCTCCTCATCCCTTCTTCAAATAATATAATTGTCCCTGAACTGATTTCTCTATTATACATCCATGTAGTTGATGTGCAGTCAGCAAGAGCACTTTCACAGGGCAGACTGACGCTCTCACCATCACTGCTGAACACACTGAGATATGTGTCTCCACTGGTGCCTGAGACAGAGTAGATATGAGTGTTCAGATTGTGCATCAGATACTTTTTCACTCTTAAACATGGCTTATAATTACATAGTTATATGGTAGATGACAAAAATCTACATGTAACCCATTGCTGACCACATAAGTATCCAAGAAAAGTGATCTTATATTCACCAATCCAAATTAAATCATCTTTACATAAAAGTATTTTCCATCAGATGTTTGATTGTAAGAGAGAGACATACATCAGGGCATCCAAATGACAGCATGAATGTCTGCAAGGATCAAATCTGACATACTACAGTACAAACAATGATCATAATCACATTTGAATTATCTTGTATGACACATGCAGATAAATTTACCTTTGAGAAATGAGCAGAGCAAAATCAGCCCCAACAAACTCTTATCAGCCATTTTCTGTCTCTGAACCGTCTTCCACGGTTCATTATTCACCCGTTCTTCTTTTAAACAGCATCAGTTCCTGTGGTCATAACTTCACGTCATCAGCCTACAGTGTTTAGTCCTGAATCTGCTACCGCTGCTACTCAACGACATGAAGTCTTGACCTGCATTACATTTAGATGGAAAATCATGTTTATAAAGTTTAATAAAAACTCAGACAGACGGACAGATAGATAGATCGCCAAGCTTCACGAGATATAGTTACTTTCCACACGAAAGACGTAACAGACCACCGTACCACAGAAACTGAGGAAGTTGCTTCAACATTGTCTGATTCACTGGGGCACATCGGGGTATTTCATCATGGTATTTCAGGACTCATGACATCAGAAGCCCTCAGCCAGACCACCGTACCACAGAAAATACCAGCCAGCGGTTAATCATCGCAGCCAGTACAACAGTACAGAGGCTTAAGTGCAAAACAGAGCAGAAACAGAGACAAATATTTTAGTAATATTTCAGGGAAGAGCCATATACATGGCCGTTATTTATATTCTGTGTTTGAAGAAGAGCTTGTTTGAAGAAGAGCTCTGTCTTCATATGTTTTGGAAAATTTTAATTCTTGTAAAAGTTTGTAGGGATGTAAGAGACGTTAGCAGACGTCATAATTCTTTTGCGTACTTCATAGGGAGTGAAACCAGGCAGGGTGAGTGACATATGGTGTTCATTTCCACTAAGCCGAAGCAGTTCACGACTGCTGATGGTGTAAGGTAATATCTATTGTCCTATGCAATTGTACAGCCTACTATTCAGTATAACTTTGATTGTTGTTTGAGTGTAAAATTGTTCTTAAAGTCCTAATTGTGAAATTAAATTATTCAAAGGAGTACACGTTACAAGGCAGTGCGAGGGGAGCTGCCAGATCCAGATGTCCTCAAAGTTGATGAGGTGTACAAAGACTTCTTCTTGCTCCCCTCATCACCACCATGGCGATGCATGCGGACGTTCCACTGGTTGACTCCGCTTTGGGGAAAGTCCAGGAAGGACTTGTAGATCCCATATCCTGCCAGCATCCATTACCAGTGAGCCGGGTTGTTGTACGCCACCCAGATGCCCAACACCTCTACCTGTAGATGGCTATAGGCCTACCAGCTGTCAGCTTGTCTGCAGTCACCAGCAACACCTCCACCTACAGTCACTCGTCACTACAGTAGGCATGGCAAGAAAAATACAGGTTGCCACCAGGGAGCAGAGCAACACTGGAGTGGCACCGTGTCAGGAGCCCAAGAATAACTTCTTCCCGATTCAGGGAAATATGTCAGAGGTCAGAGTTCTGCTGAAAACTTGAAACAAAGAATCAAAAGGGAGTGGCTCAGACGGTGCAATGGAGAGAGGATGGCACTGGAACCGGTTGCATCCAGGAGTACTGCAGAGTGAAAGACACAAATTACTGGCCTTGTGGGTTCATCATCCACCCAGACGCCCCCTGGTCAGGCTCATCTCCTGACGGCTGGTGTTTGACCCACCTGAGAGCCCAGCCTTCGGACTGCTGGAAACTAAATGTCCCAATGCAAAGAAAGAGCTATGTGGACTGTAGCTACTCGAACTGTAGCTACTACTTACAGGGATGGAGTGATTTTGTCGTTTTTGCAGAGGAGGATATTCTCATACAACAAATCTACAGAGACTGCGAGGTGGCTAAAACCATCAGAGACCATTATTATTATTTTTATTTTTACAATAACCTTGAAGAGGTTTCTCTACCACTTTTTTGCATTTAGGGTTGCCTTTGATTGATATGCACTATTTTTTAGTTGATCTACATAATATTATTTCATTATTTATTAATCACTGTTTTTATGTATTGTAAGAAAAAATGTTTATTACAGCATAGCAGTGGCAAGGTACACGAAGCACCTTGGGTTCACTGGCGTCAGAATGAACCCAGAACATCCAAATCTTAAACCTTTTATACTGTTACAGTTTACCACTCTTAATGTAAATGAAGTTGCTCTTGTTGTAACATCTGTGTTCTGTATGTTAATGAAGTTGAGACACCCCACTGTCTGAGAAGGTTCTCTGTGTCCCACACCCAGTCCCATTCTACAATTGACTACCGCAGGGTGTGATCAACCCAAATGGTGAAGAAACAATAGAACTTCACTTCCTTCAGCTCTATGATAATTAAGCCATTTTGGGGATAAGCTCATTCTAAAATATATTTTGGAGTGGAATCTGGGTCGAGGCAGACTAGTTTCTTACAGTATATTAAATATTACTTCTATGTGTGGTCTCCTCTTAATGCTATCATGCTTTGAGCCAGGTGTGTAAACACATTAGTGAGTTAATATACGTGTATGCAGTTTTTATTTTTAAATAATTACCTTTTTAATAATGTAAAAGCTATGTCAACTCAAGGCTGTTTAATGAATCAATTCTGGTAAGTAAATGTTTAACAAAACTATAGAACATTCATTAGAAACTTTACAAGAAACTATTAGAATTAAAAATACATTAATTGGAAACAGTTAATAAGCAAATAAGTGAAATGTCATTCATACATGAGTCAGTGTCGGGTTGCCATGCCTTTACCAGTGGTCCGTTCTGGAAGCCTCGGTGAAGAACTCCTCGGTGCGGAGCTCCTCGGTGCGGAGCTCCTCGGTGCGGAACTCCTCGGTGCGGAACTCCTCGGTGCGGAACTCCTCGGTGCGGAACTCCTCGGTGAAGAACTCCTCGGTGCAGAACTCCTCGGTGAAGAACTCCTCGGTGAAGAACTCCTCGGTGAAGAACTCCTCGGTGAAGAACTCCTCGGTGAAGAACTCCTCGGTGAAGAACTCCTCAGTGAGGAACTCCTCGGTGCGGAACTCCTCGGTGCGGAACTCCTCGGTGCGGAACTCCTCGGTGCGGAACTCCTCGGTGCGGAACTCCTCGGTGCAGAACTCCTCGGTGAAGAACTCCTCGGTGAAGAACTCCTCGGTGAAGAACTCCTCGGTGCAGAACTCCTCAGTGCAGAACTCCTCAGTGCAGAACTCCTCAGTGCAAGACTCCTCAGTGAAGAACTCCTCGGTGCGGAACTCCTCGGTGCGGAACTCCTCGGTGCGGAACTCCTCGGTGCGGAACTCCTCGGTGCGGAACTCCTCGGTGCGGAACTCCTCAGTGCGGAACTCCTCAGTGCAGAACTCCTCAGTGCAGAACTCCTCAGTGCAGAACTCCTCAGTGCAGAACTCCTCAGTGCGAGACTCCTCAGTGAAGAACTCCTCGGTGCGGAACTCCTCGGTGCGGAACTCCTCGGTGCGGAACTCCTCAGTGCGGAACTCCTCAGTGCGGAACTCCTCGGTGCGGAACACCTCGGTGCAGAACTCCTCAGTGCAGAACTCCTCAGTGAAGAACTCCTCAGTGAAGAACTCCTCAGTGCAGAACTCCTCAGTGCAGAACTCCTCGGTGCGGAACTCCTCGGTGCGGAACACCTCGGTGCAGAACTCCTCAGTGCAGAACTCCTCAGTGAAGAACTCCTCAGTGAAGAACTCCTCAGTGCAGAACTCCTCAGTGCAGAACTCCTCAGTGCAGAACTCCTCAGTGCAGAACTCCTCAGTGAAGAACTCCTCAGTGAAGAACTCCTCAGTGAAGAACTCCTCCTCCTCAGTGTAGAACTCCTCAGTGCAGAACTCCTCCTCCTCAGTGCAGAACTCCTCCTCCTCAGTGCAGAACTCCTCAGTGCAGAACTCCTCAGTGCAGAACTCCTCAGTGCAGAACTCCTCAGTGCAGAACTCCTCAGTGCAGAACCCCTCAGTGCAGAACCCCTCAGTGCAGAACTCCTCAGTGAAGAACTCCTCAGTGAAGAACTCCTCAGTGAAGAACTCCTCAGTGAAGAACTCCTCAGTGCAGAACTCCTCAGTGCAGAACTCCTCAGTGAAGAACTCCTCAGTGAAGAACTCCTCAGTGAAGAACTCCTCAGTGAAGAACTCCTCCTCCTCAGTGCAGAACTGCTCAGTGAAGAACTCCTCCTCCTCAGTGCAGAATTCCTCAGTGCAGAATTCCTCAGTGCAGAACTCCTCAGTGCAGAACTCCTCAGTGCAGAACTCCTCAGTGCAGAACCCCTCAGTGAAGAACTCCTCAGTGCAGAACTCCTCAGTGCAGAACCCCTCAGTGCAGAACTCCTCAGTGCAGAATTCCTCAGTGCAGAATTCCTCAGTGCAGAACTCCTCAGTGCAGAACTCCTCAGTGCAGAACCCCTCAGTGCAGAACTCCTCAGTGCAGAACCCCTCAGTGCAGAACCCCTCAGTGCAGAACTCCTCAGTGCAGAACTCCTCAGTGAAGAACTCCTCAGTGAAGAACTCCTCAGTGCAGAACTCCTCAGTGCAGAACTCCTCAGTGAAGAACTCCTCAGTGCAGAACTCCTCAGTGCAGAACTCCTCAGTGAAGAACTCCTCAGTGAAGAACTCCTCAGTGCAGAACTCCTCAGTGCTTCCACACAGGGGTATTTCTCTGTCACACGTGTGCTCTCCTTAGCCCTGATGCATGCCTCCACATGGACCCTCAGACTGCAATGGATTGAGTCTGCACGCCATCCTCTACTCATGTGGGTTTTCTTGAGAGAAAGGCAGGCCGGTAAACCTTGCACGGAGCCAGATTGTCCACAAGGAATCCTTTATTAACCATAATTGCCATGTCCGGTGTGAGTAGGTGCCAGACAGCGTGAAGACCTCGCGGTCACTCACGGATCCTGCATGCAGACCAGACACGGGTGTAGTGGCACCATGGGGCCGATCACGGATCCTGCATGCAGACCAGACACGGGTGTAGTGGCACCATGGGGCCGATCACGGATCCTGCGTGCAGACCAGACACGGGTGTAGTGGCACCATGGGGCCGATCAAGGACCCTGCATGCAGACCAGACACGGGTGTAGTGGCACCATGGGGCCGATCACGGATCCTGCATGCAGACCAGGCACGGGTGTAGTGGCACCATGGGGCCGATCACGGACCCTGCATGCAGACCAGACACGGGTGTAGTGGCACCATGGGGCCGATCACGGATCCTGCGTGCAGACCAGACACGGGTGTAGTGGCACCATGGGGCCGATCACGGATCCTGCATGAGATGTGTACGTGAAAAACACCTATAATAACATGATGAACAGAAGTTCACTTAACGTTCACATCATTACCAAGACTGCTTTGAATGTTCAGAGAATATTTCCATAACGGATCCTGCCAGAAACACCCATTCAGCGCAGTGTCTATCAATGCACTGGTAGGATTTCTACACACTCAGTTTGCTGTCTCATAATATACATAATTCATATGCAATCATATAATACTCAAATTTGCCAAGGGTTCTGATATTTATCCATCTCTGTTTAGTTTAACGATACACTTCTGTATTTTTTACAGTCTATGGTATCACAGCTCAGCACTGAGTGTTAGAAGAGGACCAGCTGGAGCAGAAGGAAGGAAGGAAGGAAGAAAGAAAGAAAGAAAGAAACAGAAGGTTTGTGCTGTGAGATTAAGAGAACATCATGTGACCCTTAGCATCGCTGTGACATCAGTCACGTGACTCGCGGCTTCTCCTGATTGGCCCGTTTGATCCACAAACTCAGATTAACAAGTCATTTTAATAAAGTCAAAGTCCAAACTTGACTTCAGTGTTTATTAAAGGGGTGGTTTACTGCTTTTTTTTTTCTTTGCATGATTGCGTTTATAGGGTGCAATATAACATGTCTTCGTGTTTTTTTTATTTTTATTAAAAAAGCCTTATTTTTCATAAATTTCTCCTTTATTGTAACCCGCTTTCTCCTCTGTCATTTGAACGACCGGTTGACTTCCTGATCCTATGAAACCACTCCCTCAGAAACAGGCAATGGGCTGTGATTGGTTAGTTGGGCCGGTGTGTTGTAATTGGCTGAACTGCCTAGTGTTGTCCGGAAACTTCACGCCCATTACCTTTACGGGCGAAAGTTGCATGTGCTCCGGTCAAATGTAAATAATGCTGTCAATACTGTTATATCTTTAACAGTAATAATGTAGATAAACCATACATATAACCTGTAAACAAACCATACTGTACACTGATAACAGCAGCTGAAGTTTGCTGTTGCGATTACATATAAGTTTTATAAGTTTTGTGTACACACAAAATAGCATCGAGCTAACTGGCTACTATAAACAAACAGCGTTGCCATTGGTTCACGTTCTTGATCAAAACGAAAAATTACGTCGTATACATGAAAAAAACATTTACAAAAGTAGTACATAATTACAAATTCAGGTCCAAAATGTTTGATGTTTGTCATAGACACGAAATAGCATAACTAAGTGGCTACTAAAGCCAGCGCTGGCATTTGTTTACGTCCTTGACCAAACTAAAACATTACGTCTGAAATGATACATGCAAATACACTTAAAATGATTAAGTCTTAATTACAGGTTGTGGCCCAACAACTGCAGCCTCTGGTTTTAAAGCTGGAACGGCTTCATGTTTTAGGAACAGTTTCTTGTTGAATCCGGGATTGAATTCGTGGAGATTCTGGAAGCTGTCTTCCGTAAAATGCGCAGCAGAGAGAGCTAGATTACGATTGTAATTTTCAGGAACATAATCAAACATAAATTTGAAAATTGTGTAAATCTACTTAGGGTGCACAGTATTTATTTTCCCCCTCATTGATTTCACACATGTGGTTGTTATGTTTCATTAATACAGTGTATACTGTTTTCTTGATTTACCCCGAAAGAATGAAAGTGAAGTGTGACAACATGCCCCATAGGTGAGGTATAGTTATAGCGGGGCTAGTTGTCACACGCTTGTTTTAAATACTTCCACACATGCATGACGAAACTTGGTGTGTTTATTATTTGACATATCAACACTATATAGAGAAAAATTCTGAAGATACCACTGAACATGTATTTATCCATAGCAATAGTAAATGTCATACCTATGTTAAATTTTCATCTCAGTTTTTTGTGTTTATTTAAAATTAGACAAATCTGGTATTATTTTAATCTTATATCTGTTATTTAACAATTTAATCTCACCAGGTTTAAACCGGGGCATGTTGTCCCACTGCGCTACAATGAGCCCCTATTAGAGCTATGATATTATATTTGACTCCAGCAGTTTCTCTGAGATTAACCGTGTTTACAGTAAACAGCTCGCTCTTCCGGTCTCACCACCGATGATGATGATGATGATGATGATGATGATGATGATGATGGTGACGCTCACCCGAAAATCACTCATCAACTGTTGGTTACAAACATTCTTCAAAAATCTTCTTTTGTGTTCAGCAGAGGACAGACATTCCGGTTTGAAACAACTAAAATGAGGCACAAGCTGAACTGTCCCTCTAAGGGATGAAGATTTAACACCATTTACTGTAACTTACTTTTTTTTTTAGATATTTTGAGAAATGTCTCAATGGTTTTCGTTATTATTATTATTATTATTATTATTTATATCCATACAATGGAAGTCAGTGGTAACTAAAACTATTGCTGGTGATGTTACAGTTAAGATCATGTCTGCCAGAATCTCAGTGCTGTATTATATTACATACTGTCAATTCATAATGACTCTACATTCATATTTTGTCAATATACCAAAAATGTTATGGTGCTTTTGTTCTAAAATTAAGATAGCTCTCCATATATTAGACACAATCGTCCTCAAAAGAGAAAAGAAAGCATTACATTTATCTACAAATCTAATTTTTGTTCAATTCAAACATTTACTCATTTATTTCAAACAAATTTCCTCAAAAAAAGGAAGAATGCTATAGATTGTAAGGTATACCGCCTCGGCATGTAGATGAGCTGTGGGTGTTTGATTGTTTTATAAATATTGTCATATTTTTCTTTTCTTTTTTTTTATGCGTTTGTTTTAAAGACTTACAAATACAGCCAAAAAGGTATGTTAATAAACACAACAAACGAACAAAACATTTATAAAATCAAAAGATAGAATTAAAGTTCAATAAAAATGTTACAAACACAAACAGTTTTAAAACTATAAAATAATGAAAATGCTCATTACCCACATTTTTACACTCATGCACTAAATTTAGATATTAGAAGTATCAGATTGATTAAATAATATTCCTTATGATAAGGCATGTATTGAGAAAAAATACTGAATATAACATTTTTGAAAGCTAGACATGAAGTGATCCTCATATTAAATCCGTCATCCTTCGCCTCTGCTGTGATGTATCCAATGAGCGTGTATTTCCGTGTACGCCTCGGCCAATCAGCGGCGTCCACGAGGTGCAGGTCGGAGGCGGAGCCCACAGTCTTTGACAGATGCCAAATCTGACCAATCATCATCGCGCAAGGTCTGAGAGGCGTGCCGACGCTGAACTCAGCATCCAATCGGATCGGGCGGGAGGCGGGGCCTGTGTGTGGGGAATCATCGTCCACAGCCACACGTGACTCGCTGTAGTCGCAGGCGGAGAGCTGTATCAGTGAACACGGGTGAGTACACTACACCTCAAACATCAGCTTTACCACACCTGTGTGCCTTTCTGCTCACCTGCAGAGTGTTTTAACGATGGGTTCTTGCAAGAAAGCGGGGATATATGCAGAGTAAAAAGGAGAGTAAGTGCGTTGACCTAAAGGCTAGTTGGTCAGCTAGCCGCTTGAGCTAAGCTAACAGATGCAGGTGTCATGTCAAAAAACCAGAACTCCTCATTGAAACCTGTTTCACGTCGGTCAGGGTGTGATTTGGTCATCAGAGGAGTCATAAGAAAGCTGTGCTCGTATGTTTTGTTGGAGCTGCTGGCAGAGATTTACTCCAGTGAATGAAGTGAGCCGAGCAGGCGCTGACTGATGTGATATATGCGCTTTAAATCATTATGTGTGAGGTTTAATTCATCTTCCCATGAAGACGCGCACGTGCATATAAACGTGTATTTGTATCTAAAGCTAGATGCAGGTGTTATCTAGCCAGTTCATTCGATTAGTCTCGCATACAGTGATCAAATATCACTCAGTCTTTTGCTTTCAGTTTGAGTTTATGCATGGATGTTTCTGGAAAGCATGGCTGTGGGAGGGATAAAACACGGGAAAGCCAAACCGGCTGAACTAGAGCCGCACATGTCAGTTAAACCGTCATTTCCGGCCTTTAGAGAGAAGGGCACGCGAGAGAGACTTAATGAGGTTTGGTCTGATTAAAACAAAGATTTCCGTGTGTGAGTGTGAGGAATCATGCAATTCATCCCAACAAGGAAATGGTTGTCGTGACCCCTTGTTAACATGTAACTGCGTGTTCAGATTCTGGCACATTAGATGTAGGGCTCAACTTTGACCTATATATTAACCCAAATATGACATTCTTGGTGTGAACTCTTTTCTAGAAATGCAACACTGTTCCTCTGTGGACGGGGTCACGCCAATTATCTACAGGGCTTTATCTATTCAGTTTTATGGCCTGTGTCCTGCTGGAGGCATCGCGTCACGCCTCGCTGGTGCACTCTGGGACGGTTGTGTGTGTAGAAGGTCTGTGGTACCTTCCCCCATCGACTCAAGCCCAGATCTGTGTGTGCAGTCGAGTGTAAAGAGGCTTTACCGTGTGTGTGTGTGTGTGTGTGTGTGTGTGTGTGTGTGTTCACCGTTGGGTGCCGAGCTGAATGGACCCCCGTTTAACAAGCATCGTGTGTTTAAACAACCAATATAATGTACATTTGACCAGTTATTATCACAGAATCAATGTCAATATGCAGATCAAGTCTTGCATTAGTCTTAAAGCATGTGCTTTAAAGGGATAGTTCACCCAAAAATGTAAATGCTGTCAGTAATTCCTCACCCTCATGTTGTTCCAACCCCGTAAGACTTCCGTTCATACTTTATTCAACTACTCATTTCTTTCCCTGTGGACCTTGAGATTTCACGTAGTGGAACTGCGCAGCGCTTCTGTGTTGTACGTCACACGTAGGCTCACTATTGGCCAACGCTGGTCATGTGTGTGATGCTTGTGGCGTACGACACAGAAGCTTTGCGCAGATCCACTACGTGAAATCTCAAGGTCCACAGGGAAAGAAATGAGTAGTTGAATAAAGTTATCTTTGTTTGTTTTTGTGCACAAAAAGTATTCTCGCCTCTTGATAAACTTAAGATTGAGCCACTGTAGTCACTCGGACTATTTTAACGATGTCTTTCATAACTTTTCGGCCGGCCAGTTTCAATCCCTTAGCAGCCTATGGAGGCTAATTCGTGTTCCAAAGATGAAGGAAAGTCTTACGGGGTTGGAACAACATGAGGGTGAGGAATTACTGACAGCATTTACATTTTTGTGTGAACTATCCCTTTAAGTGTCTTATTATGCCCCTTTTCACAAGATGTAATATAAATCTCTGGTGTCCCCAGAATGTGTCTGAAATTTCAGCTCAAAATACCAGATCATTTATTACAGCTTATCAAATTTGCCCTTTTTTGTGTGTGAGCAAAAACACACTGTTTTTGTGTGTCCCTTTAAATGCAAATGAGCTCAGCGTTAGAACTGGTTATACTGGTGGCGCTTGTGAACCCGAATGTCAGCTGGTGTGTGTAAGCGTGCAGATTAAGGGCCGTAATATTATAAGATCCTCTTCCTGAGGTAAATCTGATCTGCTTATTTTTTGACACGCTTGCAGAGAAAGACTCAGCAGAACAAAGTTACTGGGTTGCACTTTTCATGTTTTCAGGGTTGGTAGGAGAAGCACCGGGACCCGATTATAGCACCTATGTGCCCTTTAAAGACTTGCCAGTTTATTCTCTTGCTGTTCTGCATGAGCTTTTCTGAGCGCAGACTAAAAGTGCATTAATACTGAACTAAGTTCTCTTTAGCGTCGTCTTATTGGGCTTAAATACACACATGGTTTACATAAACACAGTCATTAACATCTTAAGTAAATGTAAACATTTCACACTGTATCAGTACATCAGACCAGTGCACTCGCTCTTAAAGAGACAGCAGCCTCATATTCCTGCTGATGTCTGTGTTATTAATGTTAAAGGTGCTCTTAAGCGATGTCACACGTTTTTTTGGTCAAAACATTTTTTGTCACATACAGCAAACATCTCCTCACTATCCGCTGGCTGCCTGTCCCCTGAACACACTGTAAAAGACGGGGTCTCTGCAGACGCCCCAGGCTCCACAAACGGCAACAAAAACACACTGGGCTAACCCGCACCACGAAACATAACAAACTGTTCCAGCCAATAACAGACCAGAAGGGTTTGGGGGTGGGTTTGGGGGGTTAGTGCGCGGATGAGGAGGAGGGAGGGTCGAGCTAGCCTCCGTTTTGTTTGACAATACTTTAAACGTCAACAAGAAGTGACGTCACCCGACATCGCTTAGAGCACCTTTAATCAAACAAAGAGAAAGAGTCACTCACTGCTCTCGACTGAATAACTTTACTAGCTTTAATAAGAATTATTATCTATTTAATTCATAGTGTTTTATTTTTACGTTTTTTTATCACATTTCTTATTGAATGCTACTGGTACAGGAAACACACCTAGTGTAGCTGCACTGTTTATTTCATGTATTTGTCCTATTATTCGTAATAACAAGACTTAAGTCGTATTGCTCAGCTCTACTTTGGTCTGTATGATCTGTCACTATTTTATTTAAGCCTAAATGTTTAAAACGGGGACATTAGTTTGTCTGTGCTGGTCAGCGAGTTATGGAAGAGATTGGGGATACGACAGGGGTGTGATATGAGAGGGTTCTGCTGGGTCTATGGCTGTAACGGGGCAGGAGTGTGTAATAGCAGATCTCAGCTCACACTGGGTCTGAGGACGCTCACTGCCATGCTGCATGTCTTCCAGTGCCAGCTGTGTGTTTTATAGGGCATGATGGAGTCAGAACCGCTCTGGTAATGAGCGGCGGGTTAATCGTCTGATAGTGGATGATTAACTGAAGTGTTAGTGGCCACTTGTGTCAAACCCTGCTGGAGCCATGTCAAAATCTAAGCATTTCTCGCTGAATTAATGTGAGAAATTGTATGTAATTGACCGTTCACTAAGCCCCGCCCCCTTTAGTTACTGTTGCCATGTCTTACAAGCCCGCCCCCTTTAGTTACTGTTGCCATGTCTTACAAGCCCGCCCCCTTTAGTTACTGTTGCTATGTCCGACAAGCCCCGTCCCCTTTAGTTACTGTTGCTATGTCCGACAAGCCCTGCCCCCTTTAGTTACTGTTGCTATGTCCGACAAGCCCTGCCCCCTTTAGTTACTGTTGCTATGTCCGACAAGCCCTGCCCCCTTTAGTTACTGTTGCTATGTCCGACAAGCCCTGCCCCTCTCACGCCGCACATGTTCTGACGCAGTGAACAATACATCGCGGAGCAGAGACACTGACAGCACACTGAGACAGGACAGACCAGCTTATTTTTGAGATTAAACAAAGTCTTAAATTTCAAGTTTGGTAAAAAAAAAAAAGTGAAATGTAAACAATAAATAGCGCTTTGTGGCTGTTTAATGTGTCGTGACAGATCGCTCAGTTAAAGCTGCTCGTGAACGATCAACTTCCTTCTAGTTAATTTATAGCATCAAATACACATGAATGAACATCAGAAGGGATGTTGTTTTAACCGAGGAAAGATGTCAGTACACCGTTTTTCAAGTTCAAATCCTCCAACGTTGATCTACTAACTCTCCTGACTGCTTTGTCGGACAAAAATGGCGGATTATGATTGGTCAGATCGCCTGGCAATCAAACTCCCTGCAAAGGGTCAATTTTTGTCAATTTAATTTCAGGACTTCTCTGTCCAATTTTTTTTTTTAATAACTGAAAGAAAGAAAATGGTGTAAAATGAATAGGATGCAGTGAAATGAAAATTCTGGGCCAAAATCAAAAAGTCAAGATGCACTTTACCAAAAATAAATGTACACTTCCTGTATTGGCAGGTCACACTTACACACAAAAAGATTGGAACTGGCCAAGGAAGCTGCAGTGGGTTCATCTGTAAGAATCAAACGGGTCTCATTGAGGAAGTGTTAAGATGCTGGAGACTAGAGTTGTTCCGATACCGATACTAGTATCGGAAATGCCGCCGATACCAATAAAAATGCTGGCATCGGTATCGGCGAGTACTTCTACCCATGCACCGATCCGATACCATTTTCTTAAACAATATCTAGTAATGCACGCTAGCTTTGCATAACGCTGCAAATCGGAGATCAATTCTTCTTCCCTGCTCTAAACAGTGGTTGCTTGTGGCGACACAGGAAGTTGTGCTGTTGCCACAAGCAACCACTGTTTAGAGCAGCGAAGAAGAAAACGCGTGCGCGCTATCAGTGTGTGTCCGCTGTTTAGCAGTGTTTCAGACTGGACCAACCAGACAGTAAACCGGCGGCATGTCTCGTATGCCATACTGCAGTTTCGAGGGGTGGAACAAGATTAGCAACTTCAACACGAGTAACTTAAAGCATTTGAAGACGCGTTACCCCGCAGAACACGATTACACAAAGGCAAGGGCAGAGAAGAATGAGCCGCACCAGAATCAACAATCTCTAAAAGCTTCATTCAAACAAAGAGAAATGTTTTCAAAAGACAGCCAACGAGCGATAAATACAACCGACAACATGTATCGAGTTTATTGTTCTGGATGACCAGCCGCGGTCAAAACTGAAATGCCGTTTATTTAACAAAATTGTTTATGGACTTTAAATTATAAAGAGATTATTTTCTTATATTATTCATATATCATTTTTTAGATTCCTAGATTTATTTGTTGCACTTTTTTATGCAGTTATATTGTAAAACTAAAATACCTTTTTCAGTTTACAGTATTAGATGTGTGGTTGCATTTTAAGTTCTTTTTCACTTAAGAAAGATAAATAATATATTGCTGTGAAATGTCAGATAATAAAAATACTCTAGTTCACTGTATGTATTTGTTCATGTTTAATTAAGGGATAAGTCTGAAACACACCATAAAATAATTATATCAATTGATACAGTGCTAGTATGAACTGCAGCTGTATAGATACTGTACACATCCAAGTATCGGATCAGTACTCGGTATCGGCCGATACCCTGAGTCCAGGTATCGGTATCGGGAAGGGAAAAAGGGTATAAGAACATCTCTACTGGAGACTCTCTTTACTGCTAGCTCTTTACTGCTAGCTCTAGCTCTTTACTGCTAGCCCTTTACTGCTAGCTCTAGCTCTTTACTGCTAGCCCTTTACTGCTAGCTCTAGCTCTTTACTGCTAGCCCTTTACTGCTAGCTCTAGCTCTTTACTGCTAGCCCTTTACTTCTTGCTCTTTACTTCTAGCTCTTTACTGCTAGCCCTTTACTGCTAGCTCTAGCTCTTTACTGCTAGCTCTAGCTCTTTACTGCTAGCCCTTTACTGCTAGCTCTAGCTCTTTACTGCTAGCTCTTTACTGCTAGCTCTAGCTCTTTACTGCTAGCCCTTTACTGCTAGCTCTAGCTCTTTACTGCTAGCCCTTTACTGCTAGCTCTAGCTCTTTACTGCTAGCCCTTTACTGCTAGCTCTAGCTCTTTACTGCTAGCCCTTTACTGCTAGCTCTAGCTCTTTACTGCTAGCCCTTTACTGCTAGCTCTAGCTCTTTACTGCTAGCCCTTTACTGCTAGCTCTAGCTCTTTACTGCTAGCCTTTTACTGCTAGCTCTAGCTCTTTACTGCTAGCTCTTTACTGCTAGCCCTTTACTGCTAGCCCTTTACTGCTAGCCCTTTACTGCTAGCCCTTTACTGCTAGCGCTAGCCCTTTACTGCTAGCGCTAGCCCTTTACTGCTAGCGCTAGCCCTTTACTGCTAGCGCTAGCCCTTTACTGCTAGCGCTAGCCCTTTACTGCTAGCGCTAGCCCTTTACTGCTAGCTCTTCTGACGTCTTGCGCTGGTTCAGCTCAGATTCTAATGTTCACTTCAGATTAGCTTCAGTGCTGATGGTGGAGGGCTGTGTTGTGTAATCGCTCTTCCCCCCACAGATGAGCAACAGATGTATCAGGACTGAATCCTGTGACCACTGACCCCACTACAACACACACACACACACACACACTGTGAAACCCCAGGGATCCTCAACTGAAGTGTCCTGTTCTTAAACATCAGCTTCAAGAGAATTTCTCTGGCCAGTCCAGTGAGGTTTAACTCTTTCCACGTCAGCGTTTTATTTTTGAGTTGCTAACATTTTTGATCATATTCACAAAACTTTCATGGCTTCCAGAAAAGAAAGAACCGAGCCTAAAGCTGCACGATTAATCGTTAAAAGATCGCAATCTTGATTTCAAACACACTGGATCTTATTCCTAAATGACAGCGATTAGGCTCTTATTTAATATATTTTATGTATAGATATGAAACAGCTTCACAAACAGTCTTTTCAACCTCCCAGTATCATTATTTCTCTCTTACAATCATTGAGATTATCACAGAAGTGCTGGGATAAAGGATTATAGTTCAGATATACTTATTGTGATTTAATTTTCCTTGATAAATCGATAAGAGTTAGATACATGTTTAATATAATGTTTATGCACCACAAGCGTAACGAAATTGCGCTATAAATGAATGGAAAAGTGTAAAGAATTCAGAAACGTGAAGTGTTTATCATGTTCTGACAATTACGAGTCGTTTAAAACCACAATTAACGATCTGTTTTCACTGAGCAAAAATCTGCCTTTAAACTTGACATTTTTCTATCAACTAATATGAAAAATTTGATTGATAGTTTTGCCAGATCGCCCAGAGATTTGTTAACTTTGATTCATCCAGTAATGAAACAAGTGAAGACTTTGAGTGAGTCATTGAATCATTCACTCAGACTGATTTAAAAAAAAAAATCTAAATGAACTAAATATTAGTTAAATTTATTTTAAACAAAATGTGATTCTCAATTTATCCAGAATCGTGCAGCTCTAAAAGAGTATCTGCTTTTTAATAGTAATAATAATAATAAATTATTCTAGCTTCAATTGTTCATCAACGCTTGTAGTGTTTTGTTTGTAAGGCTGGAGGATGCGTGTGTGTGTGTTTTCGTGGTTTTGTTGTTTTGTGTGCCATGGTGATGTTGCAGCACAGGTTCAGTGTGTGAGTTATCCTGAGTGTGTTGAGCTCATTACCACAGCGGTGTGTGTGTTTAACAGCAGCACCCTGATGAAGCCTCACAGATGCCCCTGAGACGCACACACACACACACACACGCACTGGAGACTGAGCTCATATTGGTCATTAGAGTATTTAGATCGGCTTCTGTTTACTCACGCCACATGATGCTTCATGTGGATGCTAATAGTGAACGCAGAGGGGAAACGATTGCTTTATTTACACATTTTCTGGTTAAGGGCCAGTTGGGTGCAGAGGAGTGTGTGCGCACCGTTTGTTTGTGTAATCTGATTGTGGTAAATCTTATTAAAGAGACGGGCTGATGCTGCAGGCCTCCGCCTCTCTGCCATCGCCGTGGCGACTGGAGTCATGGAACTATGGGATGGCGACTACAGGCCAACAGCAAACTGAGTGTAAAGCACATAATGTGCCTGTAGTTTTGCAGACTTGCTCTGAAGATTCGGTACGCGAGTGCATGTTTCACTGAGTGAGGCGTGAAGAACACTTTTAGTGTCTGAGCTAGGCTATTTCCTAAAACCTGTAAGGCATGCTGTTATTGGGCGGAGCTTAGCTTCGTATGTCCTGCTAATGATCTGTGGAGTGATTATTAGAGACGATTTGATTCACTGACTCTTGATTCCATTTGATTCATTTGAAAATGCATCAGGTATATGGAATTACTTTTGGGCCAATAATAATGAATGTAACTTCAAGAAACTAATGAAAATATAAATTGTAACTGAAAAAAATATCTTTGAAACTGAAAAAGAATAAATCGCATTTTTTTACTTAGTTTTTAATACACTGCATGTTTTGCTAACTATTTCTCATATTTCTTTCGCTGATCTGAACTTAAAAATGTTCCCGAGTTTGTTGAAATGCTTCCAGAGTTTCATTTACGCTCCGAGTTTTCGTTCGCCGTTTTGACACGTGTTCTCATTGGTTACTGATTTTTTGATTGACAGCTTCTTGACCTGGAAGCGAAGACGTCAGTGTTTACATGTGTGGATGTGGCTGTGCCGATTGAGCATGTTGAACGTGTCTGGTCTTCTCCTCTATTGTGTCGTATATCGAGTGAAGCGCTTCAGGAACAAGAGCACATGTGGGCGGGGCTTGATTGTGTCTGTGGAACTGATTGGATCTTCGTGGTCTGCTATTGGCTGTTCTCATGTGAGTGACAGGTTATAGCCCCGCCCTCGTCACCAGAGAAGAGATGCTGCAAGAGGAACTGATTCTGAGTCAAGATTACCAGGAACATGAGTATAATGTGATCCAGCTTTAGTATACCTTTATTATGGACTTGACCTTTGACTGCACTGATTGAACTGACATCACTGTCTTCTGTAGAGCTGGTTAACTTTACACAGTTATTGAACAACTGAATGAACATTAAATGGTGTTTTTATAGTGGCCTTGCAGCAGAACTGAAGTCATTTTCCGGTTTATCCCTGTAAAGCTGCTTTGAATCAATCTGTATTTTATAAAGCGCTGTAAAAATAAAGCTGACTTGTCAAATTTGGTGACTTCAAGTTAATCCTGTATGATTTAAGAAGAAAAGGCAAACTAAAGGACGGGATTAGTTGTACACGGGTGGATGGAGTAATGTAGTTTGACCACAGGACGTCTGCAATGGTAATGGCCGATTCGCACGGGATGCGAGATCTCCTTGAAACCAGCAGAAGTGGGAGAGTAACTCGATTTGCACATCGCCTCACTCTTGCTATCACGCGCGCAAACATATAACCTATATTCATGAAGCAGTTAGGCGGTCAATGATGTATTAATTACCTTCCGATTGGATTGTGTTGGTAATAGGCACTTTCCTAACGCTGAGAGATGTTTCGTGCCTCTAACGAGTGCTGTCGACCTTCTTTCTGATCTGAATGGTGTGTGTAACACACTGGAGTTCTGCCACAGATTTGTCCCAGCGTCTAGAACGCAAATGGATGGTTTTCAAGCGCCTCCATACTGGAAAAAACGCAGAAAACTACTTTTAAACAGGAAATGACGGAATATTTACGTACATATTTACTATTCGCACGGGATCAGTATTGTTTGTTACCTGAGGGGATTTTCCCGGACCTTTTTACTGCAGGTAAAAGTCACTGTAATCTTCACTGACATTGTCCGTAATGATTACTGAGATGCACATTCAGATGGGACTAAAATCACAGAGAAACTGATAATATAATTCCTTTCCTTATAATTCCTCTCCATGCTAAACCAGTCCAGTCCGGATAGCTAAAACAGTCTGTCAACATCTAATGGAGAAATAATGTAACTTCTGTTGCTGTTCACGGTCAGGGACTATTTTTTTTCCAGTGGAAGGATTTTTTTTTAGTGATTTTACTTCATGAAAATTGCATTGATACATATTTTTTTGGCTTTAATATGTATTGTGTTGTATTTAAGAGCAAATAGGGATGCTATGGTAAGCCGAGGCCGGTCTGATGGGTTGCTCTTGTGTGCGCAGACTATGGAGCTGAAGATGCGGTTGTGTGTGGCGCTGGTGTGTCTGAGTGTGTGTGTGCTGCTCGCGGGTCGCGTGAGCGCTCATGAGGAGGCCGACGACATGGAGATGGACGTGGAAGATGCCATCGACGACATGCATGAGGAAGAGCTCGAGGAAGAGGAGCCAGCTGCCCCGACTACACCGCCGGTTCCCACGGTAAGCGTTACGATCTCCTGATTATCTACTCGTCCCCACGGCATCCAAGATGTTCAGTCTTTCTTCAGTGGAAAAGCAAACAAACGTTTATATACTTTTAACCTCAAATTCTGGTCTGGCGCCACGCATTATGTAATCACGTTGGAAAGGTCAGACAGTAACCTGATGTAGGGCGAAAACTTTTAATTTTCTCCAACTTCAAAGTTGTCCGACATCGTTGTTTTACATTTTATTTAATTTATTTATTTTTACTTGGTATTTGCACGTTTGCTTTGTAAACACTAGATCGGTTCTTCCGCCTACGTCACGCTTGACCTTTCACCCTGATGACGTGATGTGTGGCGCATCACAGCGAGTGCAGGACCAGCATTAGTGGTATAAAGTATATAAATGTGTATTTAGCTATAAATGTCGCTGGTTTGTCTAGATGAGACTCGTATTCCTCGGCTGGATCGTGTCGAGACTTTGAAGCTGCACTGAAACTCACATCTGGACCTTCGAGCCGTTGGACCCCATTGAAGACACTATATGGAGGAATCCTGGAGTGTGTTCCTCAGAAACCTTCATTTCTGTTCCACTGGAGAAAGAGACATGAACATCTTAGATGACATGGGGGAGAGGACATTATCAGCATTTTAATACTAAAGTGAACTCCTTTAAATGGTCAGATATGTGATTCAGTGATTGGTTGAGGTGTTTGATCTGCCAATCACTGATCAAGTCACTTAAGGGGCCAGTTCACATAAAGTTCTCCAGTCCAGATTTACTGTCCCTGATGTAGTCAAACCCATACGACCGTATTTCCTTCCTGGAGCACAGCTCTTTCCCAAATGTTGTTATATATACAACTAGCTTAACATCTTCCCAAACGTGTTCCCGAAGGTGACGTATAAAGCCCCGGAGCCGATGGGAGAGCACTACTTCGCCGAGTCGTTTGATAAAGGAACACTTCAGGGGTAAGATGTCCATCATCAGCACAACATAAAAGAGTATATTTGTTATAAATGTATATTAGAGCTGTTTTCTATGTGAATATCTAGTAAAGTGTAATTTATTCCTGTGATCAAAGCTGAGTTTCAGCATCATTACTCCAGTCTTCAGTGTCACATGATCCTTCAGAAATCACTCTAATATGAGGATCTGATGCTCAAGACACAATCATGATTATTATCAGTGTTGAAAACAGTTATTTGAGGAAACCGTGATGCATTTTATTCAGGATTCTTTGAATAGAAAGTTCAAAAGAACAGCATTTATTTTAAATATAATCTTTTGTAACATTATAAATGTCTTTACTGTCACTTGATCAGTTTAAATTGTCTTTTCTGAATAAAAGTATTCATTTTTGAACGGTAGTGTAAATCATTTGACAATATTTGTCATAAATAAGACCTTAAAGAGCCTCGGGGTTTTAAAGCCTTTTTTCTTCTAGATTGTAAAATGTTAGTGTGTTCTTCCTAGCTGGGTTTTATCTCAGGCCAAGAAGGACAGCATCGATGAGGACATTGCAAAGTATGATGGTGAGTTCAATATGCCATCATTCATTTCCATTTCCATCTGTTCCTCTGATTGTGTGTGTGTGTGAGAGCTGTGTGTGTGAGAGCTGTGTGTGTGTGTGAGAGCTGAGAGCGTGTGTGTGTGTGTGTGTGAGAGCGTGTGTGTGTGAGAGCGTGTGTGTGTGAGAGCGTGTGTGTGTGAGAGCGTGTGTGTGTGAGAGCGTGTGTGTGTGAGAGCGTGTGTGTGAGAGCGTGTGTGTGAGAGCGTGTGTGTGTGAGAGCGTGTGTGTGTGAGAGCGTGTGTGTGTGAGAGCGTGTGTGTGTGAGAGCGTGTGTGTGTGAGAGCGTGTGTGTGTGAGAGCGTGTGTGTGTGAGAGCGTGTGTGTGTGAGAGCGTGTGTGTGTGAGAGCGTGTGTGTGTGAGAGCGTGTGTGTGTGAGAGCGTGTGTGTGTGAGAGCGTGTGTGTGTGAGAGCGTGTGTGTGTGAGAGCGTGTGTGTGTGAGAGCGTGTGTGTGTGAGAGCGTGTGTGTGTGAGAGCGTGTGTGTGAGAGCGCGTGTGTGTGAGAGCGTGTGTGTGTGTGAGAGCTGAGCGTGTGTGTGTGTGTGAGAGCTGTACGTGTGTGTGTGTGTGTGAGAGCTGTACGTGTGTGTGTGTGTGAGAGCTGTACGTGTGTGTGTGTGTGAGAGCTGTACGTGTGTGTGTGTGTGAGAGCTGTACGTGTGTGTGTGTGTGTGAGAGCTGTGTGTGTGTGTGTGAGAGCTGTACGTGTGTGTGAGCTGAACGTGTGTGTGTGTTTGAGAGCTGAACGTGTGTGTGTGTGTGTGTGAGAGCGTGTGTGTGTGAGAGCTGTACGTGTGTGTGTGTGTGAGTGTGTGTGTGTGAGAGATGTACGTGTGTGTGTGTGAGAGCTGTACGTGTACGTGTGTGTGTGTGTGTGAGAGCTGTACGTGTACGTGTGTGTGTGTGTGTGAGAGCTGTACGTGTATGTGTGTGTGAGAGATGTACGTGTGTGTGAGAGATGTACGTGTGTGTGTGAGAGATGTACGTGTGTGTGTGAGAGAGCTGTACGTGTGTGTGTGTGTTTGAGAGCTGAACGTGTGTTTGTAAGAGAGCTGAACGTGTGTTTGTAAGAGAGCTGAACGTGTGTGTGTGTGTTTGAGAGCTGAACGTGTGTGTGTGTGTGTGTGTGTGTTTGAGAGCTGAACGTGTGTTTGTGAGAGAGCTGAACGTGTGTGTGTGTGAGCTGTGTATGAGAGCTGAACGTGTGTTTGTGTGAGAGCTGAACGTGTGTGTGTGTGTGAGCTGAACGTGTGTGTGTGTGTGTGTGTGAGAGATGTACGTGTGTGTGTGAGAGAGCTGTACGTGTGTGTGTGTGTTTGAGAGCTGAACGTGTGTTTGTAAGAGAGCTGAACGTGTGTGTGTGTGTGTGTGTGAGCTGAACGTGTGTGTGTGTGTGTTTGAGAGCTGAACGTGTGTTTGTGAGAGAGCTGAACGTGTGTGTGTGTGTGTGTGAGCTGTGTGTGTGAGCTGAACGTGTGTGTGAGCTGAACGTGTGTGAGAGCTGAACGTGTGTGAGAGCTGAACGTGTGTGAGAGCTGAACGTGTGTGAGAGCTGAACGTGTGTGAGAGCTGAACGTGTGTGAGAGCTGAACGTGTGTGAGAGCTGAACGTGTGTGAGAGCTGAACGTGTGTGAGAGCTGAACGTGTGTGAGAGCTGAACGTGTGTGAGAGCTGAACGTGTGTGAGAGCTGAACGTGTGTGAGAGCTGAACGTGTGTGAGAGCTGAACGTGTGTGAGAGCTGAACGTGTGTGAGAGCTGAACGTGTGTGAGAGCTGAACGTGTGTGAGAGCTGAACGTGTGTGAGAGCTGAACGTGTGTGAGAGCTGAACGTGTGTGAGAGCTGAACGTGTGTGAGAGCTGAACGTGTGTGTGTGTGAGAGCTGAACGTGTGTGTGTGTGAGAGCTGAACGTGTGTGTGTGTGAGAGCTGAACGTGTGTGTGTGTGAGAGCTGAACGTGTGTGTGTGTGAGAGCTGAACGTGTGTGAGAGCTGAACGTGTGTGAGAGCTGAACGTGTGTGAGAGCTGAACGTGTGTGAGAGCTGAACGTGTGTGTGTGTGAGAGCTGAACGTGTGTTTGTGTGAGAGCTGAACGTGTGTTTGTGTGAGAGCTGAACGTGTGTGTGTGTGTGTGTGTGTGTGTGTGTGTGTGTGTGTGAGCTGAACGTGTGTGTGTGTGAGCTGAACGTGTGTGTGTGTGTGTGAGCTGATGGCGTGTGGTCTTGTGTGTAGGGAAATGGGAGGTTGAGGAGATGCAGAACACCAAACTCCCCGGAGATAAAGGTCTGGTGTTGAAGTCCAAAGCCAAGCATCATGCCATCTCTGGCCTGTTACTGCGACCTTTCACCTTTGACACCAAGCCACTCATCCTCCAGTGAGTATTCCCCGCTCGAGTTCCCCTCGGCCTGCGCGGGCGGAGCGAGTGCAGAGCACGCTTCAGTGGAAATCAAAGTCATCTTTTATGTGTTCGATATTCCCTGAGAACGCCATGTTGCGTGTGTAGCCTCAGCACTGGAGGCTGAAGTGAAGCGTGTCCTGCAGCTGTGACATGCTGCCAGTAAAGATCTGTCATGTTTGCTCAGGTACGAGGTGAACTTCCAGACGGGCATCGACTGCGGCGGGGCGTATGTGAAGCTGCTGTCGCAGACGCCGGATCTGGACCTGGTGAGGTCATCTGTGTGGTGGTGATGATGATGATGATGATGATGATCTTCTCCAGTTCTCAGTGTTGTAGGGCAGTGTTTCCCAACCCTGGTCCTGGAGGCACACCAACGCTACACATTTTCCAACTCTTCCTAATCAATCACACCTGAATCGGCTCATTAGTAAAGACTCCAAGACCAGAAATATATGGGTCAGATAAGGGAGACGTCCGAGATGTGCACTGATGGTGTGCCTCCAGGAGCAGGGTTGGGAAACACCGAAACTAACCTAAGCCCTTTTCTCACAGAGATTCCGGGAAATACACGGATAATGTGTCCCGGGATTGTTTGATTTTGGTTCAGACTCTTAGATGTTTTAAGTCTTAATCTTCATTTGAGGACAGAAGATCAGGAATGCAATAAGCCTTAACCCTTGAGCGTCAATTTAAAAAAATGTACACAAAGATCCACAGTCAAAAAACTGTCATAAAAATGTGAAGCTTGGGAGCTCAGACTTAAGCTATAATCTTCTTTAAAATGAGACCAAACTTGAGTAAAACAAGTGGAACCAAAACAAAGTTATAAAGGTTTAGGTTTATGAAAATTATTTATGAACATTATTTTATACAAAAATATATATTTTATGAAACATGTTGAACTCTAAAACTGCTAGAAAGTCGAAGCCATAAATCTAAACAAGTCGTGTTCCAGATTTGAGGTGGATATCTTAAATAATGAGCTTCCTGTGCGAGTGTGTTTGTGCGCAGTAACACACTTCCCCATCACATGCAGCAGAACTCACTGGGAAACAGCGGCACATCTGCGAGTTCCTCTCTAAAATATTACTCGCATACCAACCACACTCTGACATCCACATCCACACACACACACACACTTACAGCTGCGTAATTTATCCGATTGACTCTATGAATAATACGCAGAAAACAGGAATAAAGCGAGTTTTTGCTTTATAGGCCAAACCTGAGGAAATGGCTCCATCTGGTAGAAAATACAAAAAATTTAAATTTTGAAGCCTTGCCAGCAGAATTAAAGCCTATTAACAAAGATTGCATCATTTTTTAGCTAAACGGCCCTGGGATTAAAAATGCCGGTTTTAAAGGGGTGATTTTTGTCCTGAAGGTCCTGAGAGGAGCTATTGTGTGTTACTAGTGTACAATAGATTTATTAAAGGAAATGGGGGTGAAATAGTGAAATTCCAATAAAAATAAACACCTGTGCCAAAATGTATGCAGCTGGCATTAATAACACAGGCAAAATTATAATAAAAACTCTGAAAGACTGAAATGGCCATAAGGTCGCACAGGGGTTAGTGTGATTGAAACTTCAACAGGCGATAGCTTGATTGTGATGTTAAGCGTAAAAAGTAAAGACGCTTCTACGGAGTTCAATCACAACCAATGAAAACCACACATTTTCCTGCTGAATAATGACAGTGTTTAGCTTGTGTTTTTCATAACGGTAACCGCCGTTTCATTCAGCCGGACCAGTGATTTATGCAATCGATATAATTCATCCCTTTTCTTAACAATTATTTAAAGGCTGAACTTGTCCAAACCTGTACTATGTAAAGCTGTAGTAGAAATCATATTTTTGTACAATCATTTTAAGGTTGTTACCATAGATTACTCTTGCTCTACCCCGTCCTTATGATATTCATTTTATGTGCAGGTCATAAAAAAGGTCTTTAAAAGCCTTAAATTTGATTTTAAAACCCTGAAGGTAGCCTACTCTCAATTTCCTGAAACGTAAAGATGCGCGAGCAGAGTGACTCCCCCAGGCGTGTCTGCTCCTGAAGCGTAAAGATGTTTTCTGTCAACGTGTCGCAGAACGAACACATTAAAGGAGGAGTTCACTTTAGTATTAAAATCTCCTGATAATGTCCTCTCCTCCACGTCATCTAAGATGTTCATGTCTCTTTCTCCAGTGGAACAGAAATGAAGGTTTCTGAGGAAAACACTCCAGGATTCCTCCATATAGTGTCTTCAATGGGGTCCAACGGCTCGAAGGTCCAGATGTGAGTTTGATGTGAGAAACTCACATCTGGACCGATCAGTGTTTCCACTGCAAATGGTGGTCACATGCTTCTCCGACTCCCTCCAATCTGGTCTCAGTGATCTGATGTTTAGCTGTGACCAATGACTGATACTCATTATAGGCTGTGGTTGTGTGTGTGTCGTTGCAGGCGCAGTTCGTGGATAAGACTCCGTACACCATCATGTTCGGGCCTGATAAGTGTGGAGAGGATTACAAGCTGCACTTCATCTTCAGACACAAGAACCCCAAAACCGGCGAGTTTGAGGAGAAGCACGCGAAGAAGCCCGACACTGACCTGCGCTCGTACTACACCGACAAGAAGACCCACCTCTACACACTGGGTAACACACACACACACACACACTGACCTGCGCTCGTACTACACCGACAAGAAGACCCACCTCTACACACTGGGTAACACACACACACACACACACACACACACACACACACTGACCTGCGCTCGTACTACACCGACAAAAAGACCCACCTCTACACACTGGGTAACACACACACACACACACACACACACACTGACCTGCGCTCGTACTACACCGACAAGAAGACCCACCTCTACACACTGGGTAACACACACACACACACACACACACACACACTGACCTGCGCTCGTACTACACCGACAAGACCCACCTCTACACACTGGGTAACACACACACACACACACACACACACACACACACACACACACACTGACCTGCGCTCATACTACACCGACAAGAAGACCCACCTCTACACACTGGGTAACACACACACACACACGTTGTGCACGGGCCAGTTCATGCGTGTCTGTGTTCTCCTGCAGTGTTGAACCCGGATAACAGCTTTGAGATCCTGATCGATCAGGCGGTGGTGAACAGCGGGAATCTGTTGACTGATTTCACTCCCCCCGTAAACCCCCCCGCCGAGATCGAGGACCCCGACGACCAGAAGCCAGAGGACTGGGACGAGAGACCCAAGATCCAGGACCCCGACGCCACCAAACCGGAGGACTGGTGTGTGTGTGTGTGTGTGGTGTGCAACAGATCGCAGTTGATCCGTGACCATACGCATGTGACTCGTGCATTAACTGATATTAAATTTAACCATCATAGAGTGAAAAGTGTTTTGTCTTGCCAATTTACACATTCAGAGAGAGAGAGAGAGATTATTAATTTCTGTACCTGAATACTACTGTTAGACTTAGTAACTTTGTTATTTAGTATTCGTCTCTGCTTGTAATTGGTGTATTTGTTCTTTTTGTATAACTGACTGTGAATCTGTAGTTCACTAGTTTTTAATAATGTTTGAGCTTTATTAGTCAGGCTAGTAGACGTGGTATCAAAAAACTTCAAGTGAGCTTTAAGTAATAAATGAAAAGCGTGTGTTGTACTGTGGATCAGAGCCATCAGTTGTTGTCCACTTCCTCATGGTGTGTGTGTGTGTGTCTCAGGGATGAAGAGGCTCCTGCTAAGATTCCCGATGAAGACGCGGTGAAGCCCGACGGCTGGTTAGATGAGGAGCCGGAGTACGTCAGCGACCCCGAGGCCCTCAAGCCCGAGGACTGGTAATGCAGGCTCCATTACAAACAGCTGATTCTAATAGTAATAAATACCATTGGTCTTATGCACAATTACTAAGAATCAAGCAAAACTAATACTTGTTTGTCTTGTCAAAATATTACTTTTCCCAGCTCTGGAAAAAACTTTTCCATGAGTGTGGGGGAAATAAAAAATGAAATATTAATATTTGTATTATTAATGTTAAAAAGGGCCACTTTTTTAGTGTTGTGAATATATTAAAATATTTCATAGATTTTATTAAAAAGTTGGATATGTAGTACACTCATGTAACTATTTAGTAATTATTATAACATTTTCATTTTGTTGCAGAATGTGGATATTATCAGCCAGAACTTTATATAGAGCTGTATGTCCAAGTTTGCATACCAATACACGAGGGGTGGGCATCTTTCGGTGCCTCGATTCGATATATGCTTAGATTTGATTGTAGTTTAGTGTTTTGTTACTTTTCTTATTTGACTGCGGTAGACCGTTTACTATATCTAGAAGAAGAAAAATGTGAACCTTGAAATTTTAGTTTTTCTTCCCATTTTAGTCAACCCGATATTATATAACTAATGCCCTTAAAGCTGACTGCAATCATAAGTCTTCTGTAATAAAGCAAGTCAGGCAATTTCTTTTTTTTTTAATATTAAAAATCACCCTTGTGTGCGCTTGTGTGTGCTTGTGTGTGCTTGTGTGCTCTTGTGTGCTCTTGTGTGCTCTTGTGTGCGCTTGTGTCCTCTTGTGTGCTCTTGTGCGCTTGTGTCCTCTTGTGTGCTCTTGTGTGCGCTTGTGTGCGCTTGTGTGCGCTTGTGTGCGCTTGTGTGCGCTTGTGTGCTCTTGTGTGCGCTTGTGTGCGCTTGTGTGCTCTTGTGTGCTCTTGTGTCCTCTTGTGTGCTCTTGTGTGGGCTTGTGTGGGCTTGTGTGCTCTTGTGTGGGCTTGTGTGGGCTTGTGTGGGCTTGTGTGGGCTTGTGTGGGCTTGTGTGGGCTTGTGTGGGCTTGTGTGGGCTTGTGTGCGCTTGTGTGCGCTTGTGTGCGCTTGTGTGGGCTTGTGTGGGCTTGTGTGCGCTTGTGTGCGCTTGTGTGCGCTTGTGTGCTCTTGTGTGCTCTTGTGTGCTCTTGTGTCCTCTTGTGTGGGCTTGTGTGCGCTTGTGTGGGCTTGTGTGCTCTTGTGTGCGCTTGTGTGCGCTTGTGTGCTCTTGTGTGCTCTTGTGTGCTCTTGTGTGCTCTTGTGTCCTCTTGTGTGGGCTTGTGTGCGCTTGTGTGGGCTTGTGTGCTCTTCGGTGCGCTTGTGTGCTCTTGTGTGCTCTTGTGTGGGCTTGTGTGCGCTTGTGTGCTCTTGTGTCCTCTTGTGTGCTCTTGTGTCCTCTTGTGTCCTCTTGTGTGGGCTTGTGTGCGCTTGTGTGGGCTTGTGTGCTCTTGTGTGCTCTTGTGTGCGCTTGTGTGCTCTTGTGTGCTCTTGTGTGCTCTTGTGTGCTCTTGTGTGCTCTTGTGTCCTCTTGTGTGGGCTTGTGTGCGCTTGTGTGGGCTTGTGTGCTCTTCGGTGCGCTTGTGTGCGCTTGTGTGCTCTTGTGTGCGCTTGTGTGCTCTTGTGTGCGCTTGTGTGCTCTTGTGTGCTCTTGTGTGCGCTTGTGTGCTCTTGTGTCCTCTTGTGTCCTCTTGTGTGCTCTTGTGTGGGCTTGTGTGGGCTTGTGTGGGCTTGTGTGGGCTTGTGTGCTCTTGTGTGCGCTTGTGTGCGCTTGTGTGCGCTTGTGTGGGCTTGTGTGGGCTTGTGTGCGCTTGTGTGCGCTTGTGTGCTCTTGTGTGCTCTTGTGTGCTCTTGTGTGCGCTTGTGTGCTCTTGTGTGCTCTTGTGTGCTCTTGTGTGCTCTTGTGTGCTCTTGTGTTCTAAATACCGCGTCCTACTCTATAATGCTCTGTGTGTAGAGCTGTGAGGTGGCTCGTGTGAAGCCTCAGACGTGAGTGTGCTGTGGTGAAGGGTCGTCGAGTGGCTGTAATGCAGCGGTCAGGGCTGCTGGGCTGCAGGGTTCGATTACAGCCGCGAGCGAGCAGAGGTGTGACCCTGAGCTTGTCCTGTGTGCTCGCAGGGATGAGGATATGGATGGCGAGTGGGAAGCTCCTCAGATCCCCAATCCCGTGTGTGAGACGGCGCCCGGATGCGGCCCGTGGGAGAGGCCGATGATCGACAACCCGAACTACAAGGGCAAGTGGAAGTCGCCCATGATCGACAACCCTAACTATCAGGTGACTGTTATTACAGCATGTTATTACGCGCCGAGATCGTGATCAAACATCTACTGAATCAACATTAATATTAGAGATGCACGAGATATCAATAGCGGCCGATATAAGTTCACTTTTAATGTTATTGTTATCGGCCCAATAAGAAAATGTGGCTGATATATTAAAGCTGATAAATAATGTATTGGTTCAGTGCAGCGCAAATCTGTCAGGGTTCGTACACGCTTAAAGTAGTTGTACTTTGTGAAATTTAAGAACCCTGGTCTGTCATAGAGGCTACATAAAGTTATCATGAAAACATCATTATAACTGTGTGGTATGGACATGGCTTTTAATGGAGAAACTTTTGTTTTTGTAATCAGGCTCTCAATTTTTTATTTATTTATTTTTATCGGTGCATCCCTAATTTATAGAGAGGGGTTGCATAATTAATTCAAATAAAAGCACATTGGGCTCAGCCATATTGATGGCTCTGAGTATTAAATGACGGGTGTAACGCTGAGAGTGTGTGTGTGTGTCAGGGCGTGTGGAAGCCCAGGAAGATCCCGAACCCGGACTTCTTCGAGGACCTGCACCCGTTCCGCATGAGTGCGTTCAGTGCGGTGGGGCTGGAGCTGTGGTCCATGTCCTCAGACATCTTCTTCGACAACTTCTTCATCAGCTCTGACCGCAGTGTGGCGGAGCGGTGGGCGAGCGACGGCTGGGGCCTGAAGAAAGCTGCCGAGGGGGCCGCCGAGGTGACTAACCACGCTTCTCTCGCGTGTGTGTGTGTGTGTGGAGTACCAGCTCATACGGACGCGTTTCGTGAATACTACAGCTGTGTCACTAATGACGCACTATACACTATGCACTCAACCATGTCGTGTATGCACATTTTTATACATTTATTTTCTTTCCCCATCGTTTCCCACCCTCCGCTACGTAATTAAAGCGGTGACAGTCGAGAGCATGAAGTGGCCAATGTCCACACTTCGGTTTCCGGTTAAAGAAGGGCAGCATCCGGGTACTTAAAGTGCACTTTAACTTTTTAGATTTTTTTTTAGTGTGAATGCACTATCCATGCCTCAGAATAGCATAGAATAGTGCACAAGTGTGTAAAATATGATCCAAAATGTAATGTTTTTGTAATTATTAGTTTCTAGGCTGCTACAATAAGCACTTGTGAGGAAGGATTACTCTTGCCAAGATACATCTATTAAATTATTCAAAAGTACAATAAAAAGTGCAGTTCAAATAGTTACTTAATTCACCTCTTCTATGAGAATACCATTTCTAAATTTAATTTCATTAAGATATTTTGGTAACACTTTACCAAAAGGTTTATTGGTTAACATTAGCTAATGGATCAACTAACATGAACTAACCACGAGCAGATTTGTTCATCTTTGTTAACCTTTACAAACCATCTTTTATTAGTTAATAAATACAGCTTTTTATTTGTTTTAGTTCACAGCGCATTAACTAATGTGAACATGATTTTAATAAAGTATTAGTAAATGTTGAAATTAACATTAACAAAGATTAATAAATGCTGTATACATGTAGTTTGTTATTAGTTTAATGTTAACTAATAACCTTATTGTAAAGTGTTACCGATATAATTTTAACATAATGAAGTAAACGCAGCGGCTACACATCAGCTTCCCAGTAATTCATGCAAAAACAACCGAACATCAGGTCCTGTGACTGACACCTGGACACATTTAAACCTGGGCGATGGAAAACAGCTTTTGACAGTGACTTTTCTTGAATCAATTTTTTTGGATTTATGATTTCATCAAATGAAGTCATAAAACATTAACAAATTAATTAGTTCATCTTGTAACAGTTTCTATCATCTTTTGGCAAACAAATTGCTGCACAATACATTTAGCGTTAGAATTACATGGAAGAAAGTGATAATTCCTTTAAAAAAAATTATTATTATTAATGCTTTGAAAACTGTACAATAGTATTATGAAGACCTTATGAGTTTGTGTACCATATGATGATTTAACAGTACAGCCATAATTTAGATTTATTCATTCGTTAAACTCGATTCTGTCCTTGTTGTCCTCATTGTGGGAATCATGAAGCTCTATGGGGTGTCGTGTAGAGCGGCAGTTCCAGTCACATGACTGATCCACACATGAGCGAGGGCCAATCAGCAGTGTGTGGGTCACATGGGCATGTCTCCGGCTCCGTGAGCGCAGTGTACTCTGGGATTAGCCGGATTTCATGAATTCCTCCTGTGCGAATACCTTTTCCCCAAAAGCCGGATTCCAGGCATGCCTTGTGTGTTAAACAGCCTGAAGGTCAACAGTGCAGTAGGGGTTAACTTAGAGACCGTTCACCCAGAAATGAAGATTCTCTCTTTTAATAACCCTCATGTTTTAAACCGGGAAGGCTTTTGTTTATCTTCAAATCACAAGGGAATGTTTTATTTAGGCTTTTATTCACGTATAAAATTGGATCAATGCACATAAAGCATGTCAAACATGTCATATCTTCATTTGCGTTTTAAAGCTGAACGAAAGTCAACTTTATATCCTTGATTTCAGACTATGATGTGCTTTATTCGCTGCTGTCATATTAATTTCACATTCATTGTGTACTAAATGTATAATTATCCTTAGCTGGTCTTTATTTGAGAAGCTGTTGCTTAGTGTATATGTATTTTACACAAGCTTTTTTTTGTGTGTGAAAAATACTATAGTAGGATTACAGACTTTATACAAATTTGCTGCATAAATCAGTTTTTACAGATTTCTTTGAAGTTCAAAATTGTCCAGATCGATTCAGTTTCAATTATTTTATTTCTAGTTTTGTGAATATTGCATAAAAAAATGGTTGATTTAATTATTATGCATGTAATATTAGCTTAATATCAACTAGAGATCCGCATCAGAAACCCTGAACGGTCGGCCTCTCCTACATGCAGAACATGCCGGTTTGATGATTGATTATGAATTATTATGAATTGACTGCGTGTGTTGTGTAATATGACCCCAGTGCTTTCCGTCCGCTGCGTTTGTCCTGGTGTGGGTTTATAGAGATCGTGATGCATGTGAACTCCTGATTCCTGATCTTCCTTCTACTCTTATTACTGCTGATGAGAAGCTAAGCTCCTCTAGAAGGCTACATGAGGCTCTTGTCCATGTGTGTAAGTAATGTGTGTGTGTGTGTGTGTGTGTTCACAGCCGGGTCTGATGACTCAGATGATAACGGCTGCTGAAGAGAGACCGTGGCTCTGGATTGTATACGTCCTCACCGTGGCTCTGCCTGTGGTGCTCATCATCGTCTTCTGCTGCACGGGGAAGGTGTGTGTGTGTGTGCGTGTGTGAGACACCTGGGTGTAGACCTGTAGGGTAACTGTGTTCCTGTGTCTCACAGAAGAGCTCGGCGTCCACAGCTGCTGAATACAAGAAGAGCGACGAGCCTCAGCCAGATGTGAAGGATGAAGCTGAGGACGACGAGGAGGAGGCCAAGGAGGAAGAGCCAGGTCTGACTCTCACACACACACACCTCACTTCACTGTTAAAGGTGCAGTGTGTAAGTTTTAGCTGCATCTAGTGGTGAGATTGTGAATTGCACCCGACAGAAGCTACGGTGGCCGACAGGAAGTGATGTCGTCGTCTAAGACAGCAGAGAGTAGCCAGTTAAACAGTTTCTTGATTTACCTTTGTAAAGAAAACTCATTATGTTAATTATACTTCATGATTCAGTAAAACGATGTTATTGCGAATATTATATTGTTGCTTGTTCATTGTGTCAGTGTTTTATTCGCTGACTTTAGCAGCTTCTTATCATGAAGAACAACGTAGTGACGAACCGTGTTTGTCCGCTCAGGGCCACTGTAGAAACATGTCGATGTAAGCGGACCCGGTGTGTGTAGACAGAAATGCTCATTCTAAGGTAATAAAAACATAACGCTTCATTATGTAAGGTCTTTACACACCACTGAAAACATTATGTATATGATGTTGCATTTCTGTCAACAGATCCTCCTAAATATTACACAGTGCACCTTTAAACTCTTCATTGCTCAAATGTGAGCGGTCTCAGTAACTGCATCAGACTCATGGAGGATGAGCCGTGTGATCTGAACTGTGTGTGTGTGTGTGTGTGTGTGTGTCAGAGGTGAAGAAGAGTGAAGAGGAGGACTCGACAGGAGAAGCGGAGGAGGCCGAGAGCGAGCACAGAGACGACAGCACATCTCATGAGGTGAGCCTGAACACGGCACGAACGAGGATGAAGATACTGGACTTTAATACACTCTAACCCTGTAAAGCCTGACATGAGCAATAATACTTTTTAACAAGTTTATTGAACCTTAAGACAAAATCAACGTTTTTGAGTATCATTATATTCACGTCGCACATAGGGTTGTGTGATATCGTCTGCGATAATATCGTTATTGTTTTATCGATGTGTGATCTGACATTATCCAGAATGTCCCTCGCTTCACTAACACACATCTAGAGTCGCACTTGTACACTGTAATGTAGTCTAGTGGGTTAGGCTAGTGCATTTACAGCGCACGCTTTCACTGCGGGATTTACTCTATTACAATCCTTTATAATGACCCCAATATTCAAGATAAGGGGCAAAAATAATTATATCATTTAATATACAGGTGAAATTCGAAAAATGTGAATATTGTGTTAAAGTTATCATTTTGATGATTATGACTTATAGCTTATGAATTCAAAATCTCAGAAAATTAGAATATTACATAAAATCAATAAAGGATTTTAAATACAGAAATGTCGTCCCTCTGAAAAGTATAATCATGCGTATGTATATAGTTATATATACTAAATATATTAGTTTCACCTTTTAATTTGAATTACTGAAATACACGAACTTTTGCACGATATTCGAGTTTCACCTGTAATTGTCACAAAAGATCAAGAAGAGTGCTTTTTTTTTCTCCAAATATCAGCATGATTACAAATGTGATCTTGTTTATTAAACTGTTGTATAAAATCAATAAGTTAATTTTAAGTGACTTGCACATTTTAGACACAATATCGCCTGTTTTTGCTCTATTTCGCAAATGAAAACAGTTTGAAGCAAGCCACAGGACTCAGTGAATGATTCAACGACTCACTCATTACGACAGTCAAATGCTTTGTTCATTTGTTTCTGTCGCTGCTGTGAACTGACCAACAGCCGAATAAACATTTAATTAGGTTAAATAAATGGCTTTATAAAGGTAAAAGTGCCCATAAAAGGTAAAAATCAATGTAAACTGATTGTATAGAGGATTTCTGTCACTGCTGGGAACTGACCACAGAATATGAAGAATATCAGAAACTTCATGACAGTCCTGAAGATGCCAACACAATAAACACACTCAGCAGAAAATAGCCTAATTATCATTATTGAGAAAGATACCAGAAAATAGAGGTCTTTTTGTTGTCAATAATCGCACACACTGTTAGTCGCACGTTCAACACCCCAAAAATCTGCCTCGTGTGCATGAAAACCTCATCCGTGTTCGTCTCAAGCACATGTGCTCTCTGATGCCGGTCCACTGGGATTAGAGGAACACGGCGCCTGTCTGGGACTTTAGCGTATTCAGCATATCCCCCAGAGTTAGATAAGTCCACACACTAGGGCTGTCAACTTTAGTCGTTTAGTCGACTAATCGGTCGATGCCGTCTTGGTCGACTGACATTCTCATTGGTCGACCAGTTGCATTTTTTTTTTTTTGTGGCTGCCCCTGTGGCTGCACTGCTGCTTCACGCTCAGTGAGGAATAGTCGTTTTGCTGTATTCATTCAGTTATGGTGTGTTCACACCAAACGCGAATTTAATTATTTGCGCGAGTAGATTACATACAAAGTCAATGCAAAGACGCGAATAGACGCATCATCCGCGTTGGGCGTCGCGAGTGACGCGAATTGGGAGACGCGTTTGCCGCGAACGTCTTCCGCGCAAGTTGAAAAATGTGAACTCGAGGGGAATATTCGCATGACGCTTTGTTGCGCCAGCCAATCAACGAAGAGCTAATTGATACGTCCGGTCTGTCACTGTTGTCGATAGCGCTGAAGCGGCTGTCATCCAGCGCAGTTCCTGGAGAACACGGTGAAAGTCCCCGAGGTGATGCGCCTCTGGATGGCGCTGTGAACACAGACATGTCGGCGTTTGGCTTTCCTCTGTATTTGGGACTTCCACAACAAGTACAGCAATATCTTTTATTTCAGACATGAAGGAAACGTATGCCAGAAAGAAATTGTGGTGTTGTTTTTTTATTCGTGAGTGACGCGGACGTGGGAATGGGTTCAAAATGTTCAAGCGTCTAACTAGACGCGATAGACGCGTATTTGACGCTCTATTCGCGTTCGGTGTGAACACACCATTAGAGCGCTACTTGTTTTGGTTTAAGTCGACAAAATGTCCAAGAAATCTAAATCTTTCGTCTGGCTGCATTTTACAAAAAAAGACGACAAGACTGTGGAGTGCAAGCTATGCGGCCTAAAGCTAACTTACCAGCTCAACGACCAATATGGCCAAACATATTTCTTTTGTTTTTGTTTTTATTTGTACACTTGGCGCGTTTGAAAATAGCCTAGATAATGTAGCAAAACGAAAATAAACCTATATGCCTTCCTACTATACAGCCTCCTATTATTAGGTTTGTTTTTTAGGCTATTTGGGTTTTTTGTGTGTTTGTTTTAAAACGCCTAGATCGGCTGGACAAAAGTTAACCCATAGCTTTGAAAGTAAAGAATATACAGCCTGTATAAACCAGAGCTTTTGTTAGGATATTTTTTATCGTTTTATATTTTTTGCAGCGTGTAATAAATGTTCAATCAAAATGCAAAACATTGCGTCTTTTTTCATTATTATTATTATTATTTTTATTTTAGTCGACTGATCGTTGCGCAGGACAGGACTTTGGTCGACTAAGGATTTCTTTGGTTAACTACCGCCTTAACACACACACCCTCTTCATCTCTGTGTGTGCTGTAACTCTGTCTGACTTATCTAACACCGCTAGCCTAGCTTAGCACAAAGGCTGAAAGTAA
Source organism: Meda fulgida (assembly GCA_030578275.1). Classification (NCBI taxonomy): domain Eukaryota; kingdom Metazoa; phylum Chordata; class Actinopteri; order Cypriniformes; family Leuciscidae; genus Meda; species Meda fulgida. The sequence continues at coordinate 1,486,004 of CM060629.1, forward strand.
ATGGCTCCAGCTAGCATACGGCTCCCAATAAGTGACAAAATAACGCCAACATTTTCCTATTCATGTTGTGATTTGTATAGTCACAGTGTTTACAAATAACAAGGTCACATGAGACACAGGCGTCTTCTAACCGTATACACACTGGGAACTATATTCTCTAAGGCGGAGTGATTAGCGCAACACTCTGAGGAACTCTCTGCTCCTCTCCACGGGCTTCTCAGGCGCTGCGAGCAAATCCCTCCGCCCAAGTAGCAGTGCTTCGCCTTAGAGAATATAGTTCCCAGTATGTATACGGTTAGAAGACGCCTGTGTCTCATATGATCTTATTTGTTGGCGTTATTTTGTCACTTATTGGGAGCCGTATGCTAGCTGAAGCCATTTACTTCCAGTCTTTGTGCTAAGCTAGGCTAGCGGTGTGTGTGTCAGACAGAGTTACAGCACACACAGAGATGAAGAGGGTGTGTGTGGACTTATCGAACTCTGGGGGATACGCTGAATACGCTAGAGTCACAGAAAGGCGGCGTGTTCCTTTAAAACATATGCCACATTTCACTGCGATTATGAGCTTAACCGCAGACTTTTGATTTATGTATTGCATTTACATGCGTTAGTTTAGTCGCATTACTGGCAAAACCTCATTATAATCTCATTATGAGGGTTCCTGTAGCCAATGGCGACACACGAACCTTCCTCAAACGCATGATGATCATATTTGACACTCGCATGATTATTTTCTGTCTGGATAATCAAGTAAATGTAAGTAACTTTATTCCAGTACATGTTCATGTTGAAGTATCACTAACATTTTATTGCTGTGACCTCAGCAGTATTTCCCATGCTCATATTCCTGCGTTTTCCATGAGCACCGCTTTGATTCTCGCTCTTGTGTGTTGTGCAGAAATCGGAGGACGACATTCTGAGAAGGTCTCCCAGAAACAGGAAAGCACGAAAGGACTGATGGACTTCCTGGATCCGTTTGAAGTGCGAACGTTCCTCTCCTGAAGCGTATGCCACCATCCCTCTCTCCTCTCCTCCTCCTCATCCCTCGTTCCCTCCCTCCGAGAGAAGCCGGCGCTCTCAGCCAATCACACGCCTCCTCAAGCTCTTGAGGATGCTGATGGTCACATGACCATTGAATAGCATAGAAACTTTCTCTGTAACTAAAAAGGAAACGCTATCTTTGTTACCATTCCTGAACTGATCATCTGACGCTCGCGTAAAGACCCCGTTCCCCCTCTCGGCTGTCTCTCTCTCTCACACACACACACACACACACACACACACACACACACACACACACACACACACACACACACACACACACACACACACACACACACTTCCAGACAGTGTTCCTGAACCCCCAACACTGAGACACACTTGGTATTGTGAGGTTTACAGGCCAACAGCTTTATTCCTCAGTTCTAGAATTACTCCATAGAAGAACAAGACTGTCGGATCCATGCATATAAACTATACTACACACACACACACACACCTAGATTTCCCATATAAACGAGATGTTTTCTGTCCCGTGAGGTTCGTGGTTTTGTCTGAAGCTCAGTGAGGCATGCTGGGAGAACGCCAGCTAGATTCGTAGCTTCTAGTGTACTGCCTTACTTGTAGGACACAAGATTTGCTAATATTTTTTTCTGTGAATGTACTGTGAGTTACTTTTTTTTGCTAATACGTTTTTTTTTTTCCAATTGTTTTTGCTATTCAAATGGACTTTTTACTAAATCATGGATGGCTGTACAGATGTGTTTTCTGCTCTTGAACTGATTCTAACCTGTCCAGCCCAAAAAAAAACAGGTCTGGTGAACTGTGATGTTATATCCTGTCCAGCAGCAGCTTCCCATTTCATTGAACCAATCACGTTCACACAACATGAGAACGAGGACCGTTTAATCAAGATATTTCCAATTCAAATGTTAGAGGGTGAATCTCATGAAAGGTCACGTTTCAGCCTGAAGGCACACGAATGATGCGTCACAAATGCTGCCTAGTTTAAGAACGGTTATTTTCATTTGACATGAGCACATTTTACCATTTACATCTATGAAGTGAGCTTGACTGCTCCACAGTGCCACTCCTGAAAGCAGGAAGTGATGTAAAGCCAGCGCTGAACCGTCCCCTCGACCCGCTTCACTTCGCCGCTGAATGCTGACCCCACAGAAACGAGAAAGGCACTATGAGGGGCTTATACCCTGATCTGAAGTGAACTAGCGCGTCCCATCGCTAGCGTTCTTAAAGTTACTTGTTTATACTCTATATATGGCGAACTATTGCATGGAAGAGGCCATACGTGAGCTCTACCCCGAGACTAATGAAGAGTTGGCACTTTCAAAGGTAACTGAGGGACAACACACACACACACAGGCTAACGCTGCTGCGCTAATATCTGATACACGTCTGTCTGTCTGTACACCTGTGATCTGGGCTGCTTTTTCTTTCTTTCTTTTCTGTTTTCTTTGTCTTTTGGATTACCATTGTTTCACATGTAGGTGATAGTGTGGATGATAGAAGGATGGAAAAGCAATGGATTTTGTGATTTACTGGCATCTGAAGATCATGAGTCTGGATGATGATTCTGGACGGTTTGGGAAAAATCCATCATGTTACTCACAAACTAAAATAAACTGATTTGATGAACGACGAGTGTGTGGGTTTCTGTCATGCTTTATTTTGCATTTGTGGCTGAATCTCATTAAAGAGCATCACTGATATCAATGTGAATTATAATAACATAGTAATAACAGTAAATGATGCATAATTACGTTCAACTAATCCTAACCCTTTAGTAAGTACATGTAGTTAATATTATTCAGCGCTTAAATATATAATTACACTGTAACAATGACACCTTAAAATAGTGTTACCCAATAAAGTGTGACCGGATATTATTAGTGTAATTACACAAATAAGCACAGGGCAAAAGTGATGTCCTTACTGAAGGACATGGTTTATATCGTTTATAGTTATTACTGTAGTAACATCATGCAGGACACTGTAAAATAGTGTTTCTAAAGTTTCATGCTCTTCATCCCTAATATATTTTTATTGAATTTTTTAATTATTACACCCACTCACTCTCACACACTCACACACACACACACTCTCGTTCACACAGTCTCACACACTCTCGCTCAGTCTCACCTAACTCATTCAGACTCTCACACAGTCTCACTCACAGAGTCACTCACACACACTCTCACTCTCAGACTCAAAGACAGTCTCACTCTCTGGCTCACTCACACACTCTCACTCAGTCTCACACACTCTCTCACTCAGTCTCACACACTCACTCTCTCGCTCAGTCTCTCTCACACAGTCTCACTCACAAAGCTCTCTCACACACTCTCTCACTCACACAGTCTCACTCACTCTCAAACACACACACTCACATACTCACAGTCTCACAAACTCACTTAGACTCACACACAGTCTCACTCACACAGTCTCACTCACACTCTCACACACTCTCAATCATACTCTCACTCACACTCTCACACAGTCTCACGTACTCTCACTCAGACTCTCACTCACAGTCTCATTCACACTCTCACACACTCACTCACATTCTCTCGCTCGGTCTCTCACTCACTCTCAAACTCTCTCGCTCAGTCTCTCTCACCCACACAGTCTCACTCACTCTCACACACTCACTCACACAGTCTCTCACACACACACTCTCACTCATTCTCACACACTCACTCTCACACACACTCTCTCGCTCAGTCTCTCACTCACACAGTCTCACTCTCTCACTCTCACACACTCACTCACACTCTCGCTTACAGTCTCTCTCACTCACACAGTCTCTCTCACTCACTCTCAAACACTCTCTCTCTCTCACACACACTCTCACTCACACAGTCCCACTCACTCTCTCTCACACACACACACACACACACACACACACTCACTCTTGCTCACAGTCTCACAAACTCACTCAGACTCACACACTCACTCACAGTCTCACTCATACTCACTCACAGTCTCACAAACTCACTTAGACTCACACACAGTCTCACTCTCACACACACTCTCACTCACACTCTCTCGCTCACTCACTCACATTCATACTCACATTCATACTCTCACTCACACACTCACTCACACAGTCTCACACACTCATTCAGACTCACTCAGTCTCACACACTCACTCACACACTCTCTCATTCATACTCTCACTCACACACTCACTCACAGTCTCACACACTCATTCAGACTCTCACTCACACAGTCTCACACTCTCACACACTCTCACTCGGTCTCTCACTCACTCTCACACTCTCGCTCACTCTCACTCGGTCTCTCACTCACTCTCACACTCTCGCTCACAGTCTCTCTCACTCACACAGTCTCACTCACTCTCACAGTCTTACTCACTCTCACACACTCTCACACTCTCGCTCACACAGTCTCACTCTCTCTCACTCACACACTCTCTCACTCACACACTCTCTCACTCACACAGTCTCACTCATACTCTCACACACTCGCTCACAGTCTCACTCACACTCTCTCTCACACACTCACTCACAGTCTCACTCACACTCTCTCTCACACTCTCTCACAGTCTCACTCTCTCTTACTCTCACACAGTCTCACTCTCTCTCACTCTCACACAGTCTCACTCACACTCTCACTCACACTCTCTCACACAGTCTCACTCTCTCTCTCACTCACACAGTCTCACTCACACTCTCTCACAGTCTCACTCTCACACTCTCTCACTCACACTCTCTGTCTCTCACTCACACTCTCTCACACTCTCTCTCTCACTCACACTCTCTCACAGTTTCACTCTCTCTCACTCTCACACAGTCTCACTCACACTCGCTCACACTCTCTCTCTCACAGTCTCACTCTCTCTCTCACACCCACTCAAACTCACTCACAGTCTCACTCACTCACTCACACTCTCTCACAGTCTCACTCTCTCTCACACAGTCTCTCACACTCTCTCACACTCTCTCACAGTCTCACTCTCTCACACTCACTCAAACTCACTCACACAGTCTCACTCACACTCTCACACTCACTCACACTCTCGCTCACAGTCTCACTCACACACACACACTCACTCCCTCACACACTCACTCCCTCACACACACACACGCTCACACACACACGCTCACACTCTCACACACACACACACACTCGCTCACTCACTCACTCACTCACTCACTCACACACACACACACACTCACTCACTCGCTCTCACTCACACACACTCACTCGCTCAATCACTCGCTCACACACACACTCACACTCACACGCGCACACACACACTCACTTTAGTTGATCTGAGGACAGTGGAAACCTCCTAAATCTAGACTCGTATCTCTCTGAGCGCTATCTGTGGAAACTGCCTGTCATGGAGTATTGGATCCACAAACACTGGAGTGTTATAAATAGCTCTCTGAGATGCGAATCCCTGATCTCAGCAGTTATTGGGTTTAAAGGAAGAGCTATTTTTGGAAGTGAGTTGCATAACTCAGTTGTACACAATCAGAGCAGCACTGGGTCATCCCACCACGACTGTACAAGTGCTGTCCACTCCTCAATGTGTTCATCTCAGAGAACACTGACGCATTCACGGCAATATATGCAGGAGAAAATACCACAGCGTTCTACTTCAGATAAACGCTGTTCTTTTGATCTTCCTATTCATCAAAAATCCTGAAACAAAAATGTAAATAACTGTTTTCAACACTGATAATAATCATAAATGTGTCTTGAGCATCAGATCCTCATATTCTCCTGATTTCTGAAGGATCATGTGACACTGAAGACTGGAGTAATGATGCTGAAACTCAGCTTTGATCACAGGAATAAATTACACTTTACTAGATATTCACATAGAAAACTTCTGATTTACACTGGAATAATATTTCACAATATTACTAGATTTTTTTGTATTTTTAATAAAAAAAAGGCCGCCTTGGTGATCAGAAGAGAGTTCTTTTAAAACATTAAAAATCTTACCAATCCCAGACTTTTGAACAGCAGTATGCATGTAAATATATATATACTGCATATATGTAAGAGCTGCAGATGACGCAGAAACATAGATTTTGCTAAACCGCTGCAAAAAACGAGAATGCAGCAATAATGTGTCTCTGTCATACATGAGTGTTGGACTAAACCAGGTTTGTGACGCATGCCTTTACACGTTTGTTTTTCCCATTAATATCCCATTATTAATCAGCACATTAAGAGCATATTACAATGTAATATGTACCTTTTTTTTTTTAATTAGTCGGCAAGGGAAGACAAAATACTTTTACTATTTTGTTTTGATGAGAGTTTTGATTATAGATTATGTACGTAGTTTGTTTTTAGTAGTTTATTACTTAAAATATAAAAATGCTCCATATGTTCTGAAGAGGTAAACGGTGTGCAATATGTATATGGAAACTTGTTTACACCACAGAATAAAAAATAAAAAAGGTAATTGCGACTTATCTCACACTTCTGACTTTTTTCTCACAATTGCGAGTTTACATCTTTACTTCTTTTTATCTCAGAATTGCGCAATATAAAGTCGCAATTGCAAAAAATAAAGTCAGAATTACGAGATGTAAACTCACAATTGTGAGATAAAAAGTCGCAATTACCTTTTAAAATGTTTTATTCTGTGGTGTAAACAAGCTTCAATAAATATGTGCCATACATATAAAAAAAATAAAAAAAATAAGTAGGCTTATTGTTGGTTTAACTTAAAAAAGTAAGTGACCTGGTGGCCTTAAAATTTAGTTCATTTAAATAAATATTTGAGTTGATACAACAAATAAAAAGAAACTCAAAAATATTGTGTTAGGCCTATCTGAAACACATTCAGTTAATTTGACAAAAGATAAAAAGTTGTGATAACAAACCATGAAAATATATATTTTTTTAAAGTGTAGGTGTCTAAATGTAAAAAAAAATATTAATAATAATACAAATAGCCTGATGAAACATCTGATCTAACCTTTTTATCCAGTTGGGAGAAATATTTACTTTTTTTTGGTAAATATTGGTAAAAATTCTTTGATTACTATTTTGAGTGTTTAGGATTTTTTCTTTTACAACGGCGATGGAAATGTATAATTGATCCAATTTCAAAATAATTACACTGTAATAACAAAAAAAAATTAGTTCCTGGTTGCCTTCAAATTTTGAGTTGATACAACAAATTAGATTGGTTTAATAAATAGAAAATCTAAACATTGTGTTATCTGAACCACATTAATTATATAAGTTGATGTGACAAAAGATAAACAATTGTGATAACAAATCATGAATCACTGTGAATCATATATATATATATATATATATATATATTTTTTTTTTTTTTTTTTTTTACAGTGTATTGTCTATACTGGGAAGGAAATATAGAGACTGGAGCTCTGGGAACTTTAATCGAATAATACACCCTTTCACAAACTATAGTACTGGAATATCAATATCCTACGAATTAATAAATAAGTAGATATTTCATCATCATCATCATCAACCCTTTATTTCCAGACTCATGGTCCATTCAGAAGGCACAGAAATAACATGCGAAATACATAAATCGGATACATATACAAAAAGATAAATCCTAATGGTGGCTAAAAAAACACATTAGCTACCACGATTTCATCTTTTCGATTTATAAATAAGTAAATCTAGGCAGCATTATTTCCCACAATTTAAAAAGCAAAGCGTTGTGTTAAGGTTCCCAGGCACATGCATATGTCTTATTGTTCTCACACCTTAACATAACGCTTTGCTTTTTAAATTGTGGGAAATAATGCTGCCTAGATTTACTTATTTATAAATCGAAAAGATGAAATCGTGGTAGCTAATGTGTTTTTTTAGCCACCATTAGGATTTTACAGTAGCAACAACTATTAACTTATGCATTTGGCAGAAAATGTGGTTATTTAAACAAATAACGCTTTATTTATTTATTTTTAATTTATCTTTTTGTATATGTATCCGATTTATGTATTTTGCATGTTATTTCTGTGCCTTCTGAATGGACCGTGAGTCTGGAAATAAAGGGTTGAAGAACAATAAGGCATATGCGTGTGCTGAGGAATGTTGGAGTGTAGTGTGAGTGTCCAGTGATTGCTCGGGTCAGCTGCCACTCACAGCGCGCGCATAAAAAAACTGAGGAAAAAAGAAAAAACATAGTTACAAGATGGCGACCAGCAACTGCCCGAAGACTGGAAAACAATAGAGACAGCGCAGCAGGGCAGAGTTTATTCCTCACCCGTTCGCTTTCTCGTGTTCGTGTCGAGCTCAACCGGAGCACAGGAGGCGGTTGTGTGAACTTCAACACTTTTAACGCGCTTGAAAGAAAGTGAGTTTATAATGCTTTGTTCGAGGACTAGTTAGCATTCAGGCTAAGCTACATCCGTAGCTGTAATGTAACTGTGAGGATCAGCTGTTAGCCGCGCTGCTACTTTAAAAGTTACTTTTACTACTAAAACTCGCTTGTAACTCTCTAAGTCGGTGTTTTACGGCTGAATGTGTGTAATGTACACGGTTTAAAACATCACTTTATAACCTTTCGTCGATGGGGTTTTATCTCAAGTGCGTCTTTTGTCAAACTTAAACTGTGAGGCGAAAAAAACGTTTATTTTTAAGTTACTGATTTTTTTGTTGTTGTTGCGCGATTTAACAACGTGTTGTGAACAAATAAGCCTAAACGTGACGTAAATATTATTGTAAAGGGCTTAAATAGAAACTCCTCAACCTAAACTTGTGAGTCCTTTCAAACTTTCCTCTAAATTACATTCATGTCTAAACAAATGCAACTTCTAAAATGAATAATGTATCAGTGTTTGTGAACTCTTTAATTCATAAACCCGCGGTTTGAACTTCATTCTGTCTTGTGTCGGGACTCTAGGCTTGAATATAACGTTACTTCAGTAATCGTGTAGTTAAAAGCAAACTTTACACGCGTTATTTCTGAATATAAGCGCTCTGGTCAAAACTATGCGCCGAGTCTTTTGTTGTGTAGGGAGGCAGATAGTGAAGATAATGGAGTCAGTGGAGTGTGTTTTGTAAAGAAGAGACGCTCGCGAACACGAACGGCACGATCAGTGTGAGAGTTGCTGCCAGTATCCAGACGCGTTGTGACGCGGATGATGGCGGATTATGTGGTGCCGCGGCACAACGCGGTGATGGAGCGGCTGCGGCGGCGCATCGAGCTCTTCCGCCGGCACCACACGGGCTGCGAGAGCCGCTACCAGAGCCACGCGGTGGAGCGGCAGGAGATGGAGCGGCAGCAGACCTTCGCGTTGCACCAGCGGTGCCTGCAGACCAAGGCCAAGCGGTCGAGCAAGCACCGGCAGCCCGCGGCAGCGAGCGCGGAGCCCGCGGGGCACAGAGGCACCAGCGCCGGGGGAGGCGCGGAGGAGCCCGGGGAGCAGAGCAGGAACAACACGCTGATCGCGGTGAGTGTGTGTGGAAGGCTTGTGATGTTCCTGTGGGTCACATGACTAGGTTCAAATCTCATATGTGGCCCTGGACCACAAAACCAGTAACATGGGTTATTTTATTTTAGATACATCATCTGAAAGCTGGGCAAATAAGCTTTCCATTGATGTATGTTTGTTAGGATATGGCACTATTTGGCTAAGATACAACTATTTGAAATTGTGGAATCTGAGGGTGCAAAAAAATCAAAACATTGAGAAAATAACCTTTAAAGTTGTCCATTTATGTTTGCGATTGTGCTGCATTCACTCACAAAAATAAGTGTTTTATGTTTACGGTAGGAAATTTAAAAAATATCTTCATGGAACATGATCTTTACTTAATATTGTAATGATTTTTGGTGTAAAAAGAAAAATCTATAATTTTGACCCGTACAATGTATTGTTGGCTATTGCCACAGATATATCCGTGCGACTCGTGACTCGTTTATTTTTTATCCATAGCCATTATGTTAAGACTGTGACTTAAGTGCTAGTGTGACCAACTAGCTGTCAGTCAAGTGGCACTCAGTCTTACTTTTAGCATTAAATTAAACCAATCTCCGTTTCTATGCAACTGACTTAAAATAGCAGTGAACTAACTAAAAAATGTGATTAACTCATAAGACTAGTCTTAGCAGTTTAAGCATCTGGCACGTGCTTGTCTCAGCATCTGCAGGTGTGTGTTTGTGTGTGTGTGTGTGTGTGTTGGCACTGGCAGCAACAGCACGCTGAGGTCATGTGACCGTGACATGAGCACGCGCCCTCCACATGTCACATTATGAGCTCTGTGCACAGAGTGTGTGTGAGACAGATGTTTTGAGAGACTTTTTTTTACTTTCCAAACTCTTTCAAAGCATCCCTGTTTCTAGTATTCTTCTTTTGTGCAGATTCACTTTTAGTCCAGAAATAGTCAAGTGTGAATGTCATTGCGTTAGATAAATGACAAATGATAAATAACCAAGAAATATTTAGCTTTTTTTGTTACAATTAAACAACTAACAAAAAATAGTAAGGAAAAAATGCACAGTATTCAACTCAAACAATCCTTTTGCGTTTATTTCTTATACTTGTCAAATTAGTTTAACAAATTCAACATGTTATTTAGCAGTTTTTGAAAAAAATAATAAATGATCTAACACTGTTCTGAAATTAGTCATCAGGAAGTAGTGCTGGTCTTCTCCTCTATTGTGTCGTATATCGAGTCAAGCGCTTCTGGAACAAGAGCACATGTGGGCGGGGCTTGATTGTGTCTGTGGAACTGATTGGACGGTTGTGGTTTGCTGTTGGCTGATGTCATGTGAGTGACAGGTTATAGCCCCGCCCTCGTCATCAGAGAAGAGATGCTGCAAGAGGAACTGATTCTGAGTAGGGGTGCACGATATATCAGATCAATACCGTTATCGCGATATCACGTTGCTCAATATCATATCGCAAGTCTCGCGATATTTTGTTTATGATGCGTCCGGTCCGACATGCACCGTTGCATTTTCCCCGACTCATTTCCTGATTCTCCTTCTCCATAAACAACATGAAATCAAGAAGACGGTTAACTTTTCATGCTACAGATTTCCCACAATGGTCAGAAAGAACAGGGGAGACACTTTGTTTTTCTCAATATGACTGTAGAGTCGCTATTCGCTCCAAAGCTAATCGCCGTCACTCTCTCACTTCTCCCTTGTTCTACTACCACACAGTCCCCACACACACACACACACACTTGCCGGCTCGACTTTTTAGCGTTTTTGGGAGGAGTACATTTTACATATGTGGTTTCAACACCGAGATGCATTTACACTTGTCCAGGTTCGTCTGGAATGCGGCCCAGACCTCCTCCTGAAGTGGTTTCAGATTCGGATTCAAATCGTCTCGAGCGCGTTTCGGAGGGCATTTACACCTGGCCTTTTACGATCATAACTATCCGATCACAGAAAACGCATAAAGTGGCTAGGTGTGTTCTGGAGACTTGCTCTTTATTTATTGTTTTTTACACTGTAGTGTACATACAACTAGTAAAACATGTCCTGTTCTGTAGACATGGTTATTATTTATTCATTCATGTTGTACCAGTCCAATATGACTGTCAGTTGAAATAAACCTTGTTGTAAGAACTTGTTTTATTTATTAATCTTTTTTGATGCGTTTTCCCATAACTTTTGTAGTTTTACATACATTTAAAAATATCGAAATTAATATCGATATCGCAATATTCATTATCGATATCGCAATATCACCTTTTTGTCAATATCGTGCACCCCTAATTCTGAGTCAAGATTATTAACGCAGTAATGATGTGCACGGATAAATTATTTAGAATAAATTGATTCCATAAAATATATTTTTTTTGTCCATTTTGATTTCATGGTGACTTTAAAAATGGGTCCTATGACTTCCCACGTTGTTCTCTGTAAAGTTATTTTTTATTTTATTTAGTATTATCTCAATTGTTTACATCTCGCAATTTTGACTTTATTTCTCCGAATTGCGGGTTATAAAGTCACAATTGTGAGTTATAAACTCGCATTTGCAAGTTATAAACTCCAACTCTAAGGAACAAAAGACTGACTTTTTTCCCTCAGAAGTGCGACTTTAAATCACGCAATTCTGAGAAAACCAGTCAGAATTGTGAGATTAAAAAGCGTATTTATTCTGTGGCGTAACTGAGCTTGCATAGCTAGCTGATCTCGCTGGCGGCTTCGCTTGCCCAGTGCGGCGCGAGCCGCGGCTCCATTATTACACTTGATCTGTGGTCAGTTGTCTTCTTTAAAATCACCATGATCTCAAAATTGACATTTCTACTTTATTTAAAAAAATTACAGAATGTTGCAGTTTTTACAGAGTTCGACATTAACGGTTGTCATAAAACAAGCCTGCACAAACACAAAATTACATTTTGGGAAATGATTGCAATGCTGATTGTGTTTCAAGTCCAGAAAGGGGATCGGCCAAAATAAAAAAGGTTGCAAATCGTGTGTTTGGAGCAAAAACTGTTGGGTTCCGATCGATGGCCATTCGATCGGTGGCGGTGCATCGCTGTTATTATTATAATTAATATATTCTAAATATATGCCCTCATAATAGAGCTGCACGATTATCATTAAAAGATTGTGATATTGATTCAAACGCGCATGCAATCTTATTCCTAAATGACAGCGATTCGGCACTTATGTGTATTAAACCTTTGATCACAGGAACATTCAGATCTGTGTTCTGATCCAGAGAGCCGTTGTCTTTTCAACCTCACACTATCATTAGTTCTGTCTTACAATAGCTCTGGGATCAAAGTTTATAGTTCAGATATAAATAGTGATGTCTTCGGTAGCGATTAAAATAGTTAATCAATTGAAACTTTAAATAAAAATTGCATCGTTACACCAGTAGGTGGCGACAAGCGATAAATGTTTTTGTCATTGAATCATCATTCGTTCGAAAACACTGATTCATCCAGTAATGAAACAAGTGACTTTATGAGTGAGTCATTGAATCATTCACTCAAAGTGATAAAAAAAAATCTAAATTGTTATTTTTAATTGATCCACAATTGTGCCGTTCTACCTCATAACCTTTCAACATTAACGTGTCCTTCCGCTCGCTATATCTCATCTCTGATGGACCGTTGCAAAATGGCCAGACGAGTTTCAGACCAGCAATTAGCACACAACACTTTCTACAATCCAATCAATTCTCGATGGACAGAATCAAAGCCTCTCTTTCCCCTCTTCACAGATAAACATCAGCAGGAAAGACAAGGCGACTGGCATTTCCACGTCATGCTGACTTTATAGCACCCATTGTGTTGAGTGCAGACAGTGTGTGTGCGCACATTTCTTAACACACTAACATGTTAAATAGTTTACATGGCTGGAAGTAGAAGGGTTCGTGTTCTGGTGAAGTTTCAGCCACGAGGATTCATTTTATTAACCGTTATTTTGATTCGGGTCAGTAATAAACGGAGACTGAACCCTAAACTAACACTTCTTAATGGTAGTTAGTTATACATGACATCTACACATCTAGTGTGTAGTCCTACCGCACTTCAGCACTCTGTCTAGATTCGATCTGTCCATCCACTCTTTGTAGTTTTCATTGTGGGAATGTTTCTACATGCTCAGATTTAGCCATTTTGAGGCTGTGGCTGTCTTGCCAAACCTCATTTGTGTGTTTCTTGCTCATATCAGCACAATGTAGGTTACAGGAACCGTTCTGTGAATGTGAATCTTGAGAGTGAGAAGAACTTGCTTGTTTTTCTTTTAACTACATTTTCTAGACTAGAGAAATAAATATGGAAATTGATTCTTATAGATCAGCCTTTTAACTAGATTTTATTTGTCATATAGCCTAGGACAGTAAAAGTGGTTTATCCACAAATGAAAATGTACATTTACTCCTCATTGTCATACCACACTGCATGGCTGCATAAATGTATGCATGTATATATATATATATATTAGGGCTGTCATTTAAACGCATTTTTAACGGCGTACATTTTTTTTATCGTGAGATTAACGTTCTTTTTGGCCTAGCAAACATTGTCGTTTTTTTCACATGCTTTTGCAAAAGGATGCGCGGCGGCGCGTTATAAAACCCATTCATTTCAATCATGATTTCAGTGGCTTGCGCTGTGCGATGACGTTTTGTTGCTTTAGCGACCCAAGCGCATTGATGCATTTGACCGCCGCGGTCAAAGTTCAAAATAGTTCAACTTTTGCCACTACATTCTGTGACGTTCTGCGCTGCGCATTCCACCGATGTGTCTGAAAGTGAAACTAACAACACCACACCGGATCTAGCTAGACTGAAAACAACAGGCACTTGTTTGGGCTTGCGAGCCGGCCAAGGAGAAGTAGGCTGGGTTAACGTTACGTTTTGAGTGGATGACGAGTGCGAGACGCCGAAATGGATGCCAATAAGATTCTGAATAGAAAGTTTACTTTTAAAAAAGTTGTCAAATGGTTCCATTGACAAGACCAAAGTGATCTGTGTGTTTTTTCGTTGTGAACTGAGCTATCATCGCAGCACGTCCAGTCTGAAATATCACTTGATGGCCAACACACACACACACACACACACACACACACACACACACACACACACACACAGCTGATGCGAATTCTTCTCGTCAATATCAGGACCTCGTCGGTATTTCTTTCACCCTTTTGTTGATGGACAGTGTTACATAGTGTAAGAGATTATTTGCTCCATGTGAGAATGTTAGTGTGAAATTGAACACAGTGTTGTAAATGTTGTTTTCAATAAAAAAACATTTGCACAAAGCAAGCCGATCCACTTTTCCATGTTGATAAGAGCATTAAAATGAGAAAAAATAATGGGACAAAAAGAAATCAAGAGATAATTAGAAATAAAAATGTGAGATTAATTGTGATTAATCGTGAGTTAACTATGACATTAATGCGATTAATCGCGATTAAATAGTGTAATTGTTTGACAGCACTAATATAAATAAATAAATAAATAAATATATGGCCAACCGAAGCGCAGATGTGAAGAGTCAATGCTGTTTGCTCTTCAAGCACATTTGAGCTTACGCAAGTGCGATTGAGCTGCCGTTGACCATATTTGATGCGCTCTGTGTGTGCGTTTATCAATATTATATATTAAATTGAAAAAAAAAAATTCCTAAATTAGGTCTGTTCATCATATAAAGCGGTCGTTTATCTTCAGAAGACTGTGTTCATGAACTTTTTGTAGCATCAAAGTTTTGGATGAATGGACTGGTTTCATTTTAAAAAAATCTTTATTTGTGTTTTAACGATGAACTGAAGTCTTATGGGTTTGGATTGGATTGACACAAGGGTGAGTTAAATGATGGCAGTATTTTCATTTTTGAGTGAAACCATAATTAAGGCTGTTGACGTGACCCCAGCAGTGTGCCATTTTACATTACTTCCAGAACCAGTGGGACTGTTTGAGTGGGTCATGGAGTGTGTGGTCAAAGAAACAATATAAAAACATAAATCTAAATGTGTTTCTGATGCGAGACATTCATTCTGAACGTCGTTTGTGAAAGCTGTTGATTCTTCAGTCACCCAGAAACCCTCATATAAGAGTCTTTCCTTGCCATTAAAGCTGGACACACGCCTCCTTCCATTATTAAGAATGCCCAGTTCTGCAGCTGGGATATACGTAAACCTACTCACATCAGCCGCCATAATTGTTGGAATGACTTATCGCGAGAGGGAAAAAATTATGTTTTAGTCGCATAGCATCGGATAATGGAAACGCCATTTCGCAATCGTTTTTAATCGACATTTAGAAAATAGTGCAAACGTTTTGTGCAAAATCTGTAATAGAAATGCAGCTACTGTTAAATGAGACTTTAACGTTGTTGTAATATGTACTCTAAAATGTACTCTGAACGTAGGTGCAACCGTATTTGATACCGATAACCAGGGCCACACGCAATCTGCAGACTTTTTTTGTGATTTGTGTGCTGAATTTGTGGAAAATTATACGGAATGGTTTTAATAAATATATATTTATATATATATATTTATATTCAATACTTATATTCAATATTTACATTCAAAATTTATAATATTTATATTCAATATATAATTATACACAATATATAGCCTAATATTGTTTATAGCAATATATATTAATTAAAAAATTCTCATTTATTTATTTTTTTTAAAATCTGGATTATTTTAAATATGTTAAAAAGATCTTATTGAAAACATTTATAAAATACTCACTTAACTTGTATTTTAGGTTCACAATACAAATACAAATAGAACTTTTATTTTGACGGGTTTTTGAGCGTATCTGACGATGAGATGCTTGAGTGTGTAGTACACGAACCTGCGGCACTCGTTTTCTGTTCTTGTGGCGAGCGGGTTTGAGATGCCCCAGTGCCGTCTGTCGCCTCGGGTCATCAACAAGTGTTGACAGGCTTTACAAAACATAACTCCCCCATGCTCATAAAAATCGTTCACAAATTTGCTCTGTCCTGTGCCGTGATGTGCAAGTGACGTTTCCTTAATTCCTCCGCGTTCAGTTTTTTTTAGACATTCACTTTCTCACTAAAAACACGTAACATCAATCAGCGCAGCCTATACCCCTCACAATCGCGCAAGGTTGTACTTGTCAATGACGGGCACTACAATCTGCGGGTGCGTATTCTGTGCGGGCCGGCCGATAACCGATATATTGGCCAATACATCTGAATCCTTTTTTTTTGAGAGAGAGAGAGCCTGATTACAAACAATTCTTGCCATTAAAAGCCATGTCCCAAGCACACAATTATATATAATGTATAATTGTATGTAGCCGATATGACAGACCTGCGCTGCACTGAAACGTATTTTCCTTTTTTCTAAAGTGATTCCAATCATATTTCAAGCACTTCATATCCATCATGTTGATCAGTGCGCATCTGAAGCGCCTCAGCTGAAGGAAACAATACATTATTTATCGGCTTTAATATATCGGCCACATTTGGTGATATCGATACCGATATGGTGGCCGATATATCGTGCATCCCTACTAAATTATTAAATCTGATTAATCGGACATTGATTTAATTATTCACATCCCTAGCCAGGGTCATATAGTGACCCGAGAGTGGGCTCTCTTGGCTTGGGCTAGTGAACCACTACCCAGAACACCCCTGTTCTCTTCACGGGATCGGCCTAGTGTTGACTGTACGCTGGGTGTCATGCTGAGGTCAGTCCAGGTGTGGCAGAAGTGTTTTATTCTCTCTGGCCAGCCAGGTTGTGTGTCGAGCTTGTTTGGCATGAAGGCTGTAGGAGTTATCATGGCCGTGCTAGCGTGATCGGTGTTTAGATGACTCAGGTCTGCTCACACACACCCTTCCCCCTGCTCACACACACCACTGACTCACCATTGTTCCCCAAGGCCTCTGGACAGCTGTGTGTGTGCCTTCTCTGTTTCTGCTTCTACAGCACACCGGACCCTCGCCCTCACACACCAGCGGTTCGTGCTCTTACAGACACGCGGCCCAGTGACGTTTATTCGGGACACTTAAGTTGTAGAGTTTTCACTTTTTTGAGTGAAATAATCCTATAACTTACTCAACCTTATGTTGTTAGAAACATTTGACTGACTTAAAAAAAAAAAAACATTTTTAAAGAGATGCACCGATATGAAAACTTTGCCCGATAATTCTTTATATATGAAAGCTGATGACCGATATATTGGCCGATAAATTAGATTAAACATTATTATATAATTTGAGAGCCTGATTACAAAAACAGTCTCACCATTAAAAGCCATGTCCCAAACACACATTATATATAATGTATAATTGTATGTAGCCGATATGACAGACTGAAACGTATTTTCCTTTTTTCTAAAGTGATTCCAATCATATTTCAAGCACTTCATATCCATCATGTTGATCAGTGCGCATCTGAAGCGCCTCAGCTGAAGGAAACAATACATTATTTATCGGATTTAATATATCGGCCACATTTTCTTATTGGGCCGATAACGGAAACATTAAAAATGAACACATATCGCCCGGTTCCGATATTTACGACACCGATACCGGCCGGACCTTTTCCTTCAGTTGAACACCTGACACACTTTCCATGCGACGGGTAAAAGGTAAATTGCACGAATTCCCATGAATGAAAGAAAATCACATTTGTAACTGTGTGAGGGCTAAGTGTTGACAGTCTTCACTTTCTGTTCTTTTTTTGGTCCGCTACCCCAGCTGCAGAAGTCTTGATGTTGAGTAGCGTCTCACAGATGGGCTGTTGTTTTTAGTAAGCAAGTGTTAATAAAGTGAATCTCAATCATGAGGCTGTGTGGTGAACTGCAGTGCATCTAGACGTTTCCCCTTCCCTACAGTGTAACTCAACATAACTCACTGTTCCCTGTTCAGCACAGCTTCTGGCCAGGGTTAGCCAGGTCTCATGTCACTGATTTTTTTATATTATCAGATATTTAATAATTTTCTACATTATTTAGAAACTTCTATGACCTCTGGCTGTCAGATTTCTGTCATTAAACGGGTATAAAGCTAAGAAAACGTACTTAAAGTTAGCCTAGTGCTGCTTTGTCTTGGCAAAGTGCACTAATAAATGAACAGCTGGTTTGAATTGCACTTGCAGATTTTTGGCTGCTCTCAAACCATTAAAGCACTAATTACTACCTTTTGGAGAGGATGTTAAACTCTTTGCCCCTTGTTTGTGAAGTAGCTGTAACCGCAAAGCAAAGAGTGTCGTGACCCGAGTCAGTGCTGTAATATTGCTCTGCGTGCTCGGACTCCCTCGGGCCAGAACCCAGCGCTCGGGCCGCTCGTTGTACGAGGCGGAGCATCAAAGCCCAGCCGCGTCTGAGCCGCGCATGGGCAGGAATTCGGCACACTCCCGCACCGAGCGCTGGCTCTTTTGTTGTGGGATCCGCACTCATACACATGGTAATTAGACTCAAGCTTGAAGGCCGAGGGAAAGTAAGCGCACGAGAGATTAAGAACGCATGTCGGCAGAAAATTGCTTTGGGAAGAGTTTTAGCATGTTTAAAAGGGCGTTTCGTGGGTGTGCCGCCCGGCGAGGTCGTCTCAGAAGCGACTGTAGCCGAGACCGGTTCTACAGGTTCAGGAGCTGGGGGATCAGACGGCCAGAGCCCCGATCTGCACCGCCGGCCACACGTCTGTGTTCACGGGTTAGATGTGTTCAGGCCGCATTCTGCTCCTACTCAACAGAGCTCTCTTAACACCTGTGCCACATTATGGACGGTTTTTCTTTTTCAGTCTCGTTTTTTATTTATAATTGTGCCTGTGTTAATGCCAGCTGCATACATTTTGGCACAGGTGTGTATTTTTATTGGAATTTTATTATTTCATCCCCATTTCCTTAAATCTATTGTACACTAGTAACACACAATAGCTCCTCTCAGGACCTTCAGGACAAAAATCAGCCCTTTAAAACTGCATTATTTTATAGTTAAACGGCCATGGGATTTAAAAAAATTGCAATCTTTGTTTATAGGTTTTAATTCTGTTGGCAAGGCATAAAAAAGTAAAATTATATTTATTTAATTAGTCACAAATTTCAGACTACTTTAACTTAGCAGTACTACTTAGTTACTTATAGTTCTTACAACCTTACACTCCTTTTGACTGAATCACTTTTTTATCTTTAATATGAATCAATTTATATTTAATTCATACAGTGAAGAATATACAGTGTTTAATTTTACATTTGATTATAAAATTTCGGTAGTATTTCTTACTACATGTTAAATAAACCAATGCTAATGTACCTGGAAAAACTTAAAGTTTGTTTAATTTGTATATTTATTTCTATTGTATTTGTCCTGTTGTTTGTAATTCGCTTCTTTGTTCCTACTTTTGTATTGATTGTACATTTATGATTGCAGTCAGCTTTAAGGGCATTAGTTATATAATATTGGGTTGACTAAAATGGGAAGAAAAAGTAAATCAATTTCAAGGTTAACATTTAATTCAGTAGGATTTTTTTTTTCCTTAGTTTAATAGCAAAAATAGTTTAAATAGGCTGTCTACCCCAGTCAAATAAGAAAAGTAGCACGAAACACTAAACTACAATCAAATCTATGCTTATATCGAATCGAGAATTGATTTTAAATTGAATCGTGACCTCGAATCGTGAGGTACTGAGGTACGTGAGGTACCTCCACCCCTACTTGGTGCTATCCACTCTTAAGTATTGAAAAACACACTTATATAATGCAAGTTATATGATATTGATTTACACAGAATTAAAAAATAAAAAACTGGAGGATAAAGGTATATAAATTAAGTTAAAGTTTAGGGAAAAGTTCTTGTGTTCAAGATGTTACTGTAAACACAAGCTATACAGCACGCGGTGCGTTTAGTGGCCCTTCAGTTTAAGAGCATGATTCATTCCGGACAGTCTGCTTGTTTAAGGGAATTGTTGCAAAACAAGTTTTTAATTATCAGTAATGTACGTAGAACAGCAGCATTCTTGGTCCACATGACATTTGACTTTTTAGTAAGAAAAATTGCACGTCATCT
The DNA here is from genome assembly GCA_030578275.1 of Meda fulgida. Lineage (NCBI taxonomy): Eukaryota > Metazoa > Chordata > Actinopteri > Cypriniformes > Leuciscidae > Meda > Meda fulgida. Next base: position 1,506,473 of record CM060629.1, read on the forward strand.
TTTAAAAACGAGATGTTTTGCCTAATATGGGATGTAATTTTAAAGGGAGTGCAGGATTCATGAACACCAGTCTCTCGAACTAATCCTCCTAATGCAGCTACGAATGCAGTGTGCTGGTTTGTTCATAACATGAATTCTTCATTGTTCAAACCTATTGTCCATTAACATGGTATTTACGACGTAGACCTGTCACCATCATTAATTTTGTGATTTTCATGTTCGTACAAGGTGCTTAAAGTGCTTGTTTCATATTTATGGAAAGGTACTTAAAAAGTGCTTGAATTATTGAAAAATTATTTTTATATATATATATATATATATATATATATATATATATATATATATAGGTCCTTCTCAAAAAATTAGCATATTGTGATAAAGTTAATTATTTTCCATAATGTAATGATAAAAATTAAACTTTCATATATTTTAGATTCATTGCACACCAACTGAAATATTTCAGGTGTTTTATTGTTTTAATACTGATGATTTTGGCATACAGCTCATGAAAACCCAAAATTACTATCTCAAAAAATTAGCATATCATGAAAAGGTTCTCTAAACGAGCTATTAACCTAATCATCTGAATCAACTAATTAACTCATTGAAGCAGTCATTTCTGCAAAAGGATTCCTGACCAAGTATTGAGTGCATAACTGAACATAATTATTTGAAGGTTGACTTTTTTTGTATTAAAAACACTTCTTTTATTGGTCGGATGAAATATGCTAATTTTTTGAGACAGGAATTTGGGGTTTTCATGAGCTGTATGCCAAAATCATCAGTATTAAAACAATAAAAGACCTGAAATATTTCAGTTGGTGTGCAATGAATCTAAAATATATGAAAGTTTAATTTTTATCATTACATTATGGAAAATAATGAACATATCACAATATGCTAATTTTTTGAGAACGAACTGTATGTGTGTATATATATATATATATATATATATATATATATATATATATATATATATATATATATATATATATATATGAAATTAGTGTTAAATTTTATTGATTAAAACAATCTTTTCACACAAAATCAATGCTGTAACCCGTCTGATATGGATATTTATATGAGCAATATCACGCTCCATGCAAAATGCCTTTATATCTAAGTTTATGATACATCTTTCATTCTTCAGTTCAATCATAAATTCATGGGAGAAAAAATCAGTTTTAGAATAAGAATAACAAGATCTTTGTCATATTACTTTAACCATCGAAAGGGTACTCAGTCATTGCTTGTTGCATTTCATTTGTACCATTTTGTTTTATTAGTTTACTTTTGTTTATCTATTTTTTTATTTGAAAGCTAACAATGATATTGTTTGATAAGTGAAATCTCTGATTGTTGTCCTGGAATTTCATTTTACAGTGTCTGTACGAACCCTTAATTGTGATTTAACGATTTATCTCTTTTTGTTTGTCACTTATAGTGCACGCCTAATACATTATTTCATTGTTTACTTTAAATCATATATAATAGAATTATAACAAAACAGGCCCATATTTAAACATTAATGCTGTGAAAATCAACATTGATATTGCATGAAGTCTAACGCATGATTTGTTTGGTCTTCTGTGTGCAGTTGCAGGAGACGGTGAAGAGGAAGTTGGAGAGCGCTGGTTCTCCTGTTGCCCGTGAACAGGTCAACGGCTTCAGCGATGGCTACCCGCCCAATAAGAAGAGCTGTGTTGAGGACACACTAGGAGCTCGTAACGGGGTCTCCAACGGCACAGTGCCTCCTCTTTCACCAATGGACACTAAGCATAATGTGATGGCCAATGGGAACCACAGAGCGGAGCACAACGAAGCCGGGATCAGCGATAGCGGTGCGGCTCGCGGCTCAGACTCAGATTTCCGATTGCTAAAAGAGATGAAGCAGGAGCCGGTGGACGATATATTACCCTGCATTCTGCCCTCGGGGGGGACGACCGGGAGCAACAGCCTTTTCCCCGACCTCAACCTGGACGATCAGGACTGGAGTGAGATCATGGAGGAGTTTAATCGCTCTGTACCCTACGAGGACATACAAGAGCTCTTCAGCGTCAGCTTCGGTGACCGCAAAGACCCGGAGCTCACGTCCGTTGTGACTCAGAGCTTAATCCCACCGGATCTAGCCAACGTAAAGACTGAGTTCTCCCCCGCGTTCGACCAGGAGTCCTGCAACGGTTCCCCTCAGGTGAGACCCACCTCATCTGGACCTCCACTTCACAGCAGCTCCCCTGTATCGGCTCCGGCCACATCGCCTGTGCAACAGACCACCAGACAAATCCCAAACCACATGCTCCCCGTCCCGCCTAAAGACCTGTCCCCCGCGCAGCAGCTCCAACAGTTAGCGGCACGCGAACAGCAGAGAGCCATATTACAAAGCCAGCAACATGTGGTTCAGAAGCCTCCGCCTCCAACGCAACAAAAACCACAGTCGCAAGCGCCGAAATTCCACCCGCAACCAAACCACTCAACATCATGGCCCCAAAATCCCCCCAACCAAAGTCAAATGAGCGGGACGTTTGGGCTTGAGAAGCCGACAAGTCCTTCTCTGTACCCGCAAGACTTCCCGAACCCCAAGGCCATGCTCATGCCGAACAAGGGCTCTCCTAAAGCGGGCGCTCCGGCCGGGTACATGCAGCCCATGCTAAGCCACGCGCCCAACCCCGCGCCGCAGGCGGCCATGTTGGACTACAGCAACACTAAACCCCTGTCCCATTACGAGGCGGTGGCGTCCGGCGCTCCCCGGGGTCCTGCGACCACACAGAGCCAGAACAAGCAGAGCCAGGCCATCCTGAACCTGATGCGGCACCAGCAGATGCAGAAGCCCCGGCCGGCCGGCATGAGCTTCAGGCCAGCACACCTACAGCACGCTCCGGTGAGACCCGCTAACACCTGCACCTTGTTCAGGTCACACAAACATGTACCCTTGTGTCGTTCCAAACCCAAATTCACATTCAAAAGAGGAGTTCACTTCAGAATTAATCTCCTGATAATGTCTCCTCCTCCACGTCATCTAAGATGTTCATGTCTCTTTCTCCAGTGGAACAGAAATGAAGGTTTCTGAGGAAAACACTCCAGGATTCCTCCATATAGTGACTTCAATGGGGTCCAACGGGTCGAAGGTCCAAATTAGTTTATATTGGTTAATTGGTTATAAAGTGTCGCTGGTTTGTGTAGATGAGACTCGTATTCCTCGGCTGGATCGTGTCGAGACTTTGAAGCTGCACTGAAACTCACATCTGGACCTTTGAGCCGTTGGACCCCATTGAAGACACTATATGGAGGAATCCTGGAGTGTTTTCCTCAAAAACCTTCATTTCTGTTCCACTGGAGAAAGACATGAACATCTTAGATGACGTGGAGGAGGAGAGGACATTTTAAATCTGAAGTGAACAAATTTTTTGAGCGATTTGTAATGAAGCCTGAGAGATTTCTGTCATTCAAGTCCAGGTAACTTAGAAGATTAAAAAAGGACATAAAGGCATTGTAAAACAAATTGAGCGGTTTAATCCAAATCTTCTAAAGAGATGTGATGAACAGGTTTCATTTAGGCTTTTATTTGCATCTAAACAATGATCAACATGCCTTTATGGAGCACATCACATATGCTCAATGTGCTTGCAATAACGAAGAGGTTTGTTTTAGCTTGTGACACACACACACACACACACACACACACACACACACACACACACACACACACACACACACAAACATTAGGACATTCAAGTAGCTTTTATAAAAGTGCCTTAGAAAAACATTACTGTTGTGCATCTTGAGCCAAAACAATGGCACTGACATATTTTAATATACGGCACTGTTGTTTTCAGTTAAAACAGCTCAAACATGCAGTTTAGTCTGGGGCTAGTTTAAGCCTTGTCAGTGGGGGAATTATTAATTTTTTGACAACTTTTTAATCTTTTTGGATCTTCAGTTTTAAAGTTTTGGTTACCTGGACTTTCAATTGAAATATTTTATTAAAAATATATTTTATGTGGTAGTTTTGAAGGAAGTCATCAGGGAAAGTAAACAATGACAGGTTTTTGGGGAACTAATACTTTGTTCTTTTAACCGTTATTTTAGTTTTTGAGGAAGATATTGCAGTTTATTGTCCAAATGATGAAATAATTTGATAGCAAAAAAACGCTATTTAAAAACATTTACAAAGACTTTATCAACTTTTCACAATGTATGTAGAGGAGGCATACATGCAATCCAATAATGACCCTAACTTTAGAAATACTAAACAAACAAAAGTATCATATTCACTGGTTTATTGAAAAATACTCTTGACAAATCTTAATATGTATTTTTAACGACATGCTGACTTAATAACTAATCACTTACTGTCTCAAGAATCTTAACTCTTTCCCCACCAAAGAGTTCCCAGCCACCAGCAGCATTTGAGCATTTTCACAGAACTTTCATGGCCCCCAGAATAGTTTGTTGTATGAATATCTGAACATTTTTGTCAGTCTTCATCCAGATTGGATTCAGATCGATGATCATAAACACAGATGGAGTCGATCGAGTCCATCAACACCTCGAAGCTTCAGTCGTTTCCTCTTCATGTTAACATTACATTCAGTAACATTAGGCAGATTAATGTTTGATAATCTCGTTCTTTTACATGCTTCTATCGCTTGTTTCTTCTTCTCCTGTGTTTTGATCAGGAGATTCAGTACTCTTTCAGAACCTGTGTGATAGCGCCCCCTACCCTAGAACAGAGAAAACACGGATTGCTGGGAAATCTGTCAGTTTTTAGGCGTGTGTTTTAGCACGTGTGGCGTGAGTTTCATGTCTGATCTGCAGGCGTTCACAGAAAGGGCCCTTTTGTTTGCAAGATCTCGGTCACATGTGTAATCATGTCAGAGCTTGTTTCTGCCTTTCATCTGCTTTTGCTGACACACACGTCACTGTGGTAGAAATGCTCCATGATGATTCGTAATAATGAGTGGTTACTAATCACTGAAACTCATGTGTTCAAGCAGAGTAGGTCAAATGTTATTGTTGGATCCTAGTGTTATAGATGGATGCAAAAGGTTGTAGATGATTGTGAATATTCAGAGTGACGCTGGTTTTGGACGCTTAAAAATGTCTGAATGTCATTGCAATACAATATGACAATATCAAAGCAAGTGTCGTACTCAAACGGTGATGACAAGATCTTTCTGCATAGCCACAGTGGAAATGAGGCGCTCGGATTAGACCAAGCGGAAGAAATTATCAACGGGAAGAAATTATCAATGATATTATCAGTCGAAATTTATTCTGGAAACCACTTCTGGATAGGAACTGTTTCCATTTGCTCAGTGTGAAAATTTAAAAGTGGAAAGAAATTTCCACAATCCTTGACAATCCAGTCACTCACACCCAGCCCATCTTGTGCGGGGAGAAAAACAACTTTATTTCTCTTAATTAATGACATTTCCAAGCGGAGTATTGCTTTGCAATGAGGGAATAAATTTATCATCCACTTCAAGTGCAGGCAAAGACCTTGAAAAAACACACTTGAAGCCCTTTTATAAACCGAATAACTGGTGGGAACTCCTCATCCGCTAACCTTGAAGATAACTTCGGCAGAAGGGAGTGTCTGAGGAATAAATCTAACTTCCCTCAGCGCAGACGTAGCTGATCAAAACTACAATAAGACATTTAGTAAGATACTATCACACATACATGCATATAAATGAAAGTTGAAATGTAATTGCTGTACAGAGAGGAAAAAGAAAGTGAACGCGGATGTTAGGATGAATTAAAGATGCAAATACGAGTCAGGATATGCTTTATGTAACCTGAATGATAACGCAAGCTCACTGCTGAATCAGTAGCACGATGAAACAGAACACAGTAAGGTTAATCAGGAACACAATTAAGACATCGGTCTTAAAGTCATCAGGAAGGGGAAGTAGTGTTGGTCTTCTCCTCTATTGTGTCGTATATCGAGTCAAGCGCTTCAGGAACGAGCACATGTGGGCGGGGCTTGATTGTGTCTGTGGGGAACTGATTGGACGGTTGTGATCTGCTATTGGCTGATCTCATGCGAGTGACAGGTTATAGCCCCGCCCTCGCCATCAGAGAAGAGATGCTGCAAGAATTTATTCTGAGTCAAGATTACCAGGAACATGACTTTAAAACAATAATGTCAGGGCTCGACATTAAGCCTTTTTTATGTGCTTTAATTTATTCTGAAGCAATATTCTTATCACTGTTCAGTCACATTTCAACCTGCATATTTATGATACTTTAACCTTTTATAAAGGGCATCCCCCCCCTAATATTTTTATATACATGCTTCATATTTCATTTTAAATTCTTAAATTTGATCAAAGTAAATTAGATTAATAAGACACTATAGGGCTGTTACAAATAAAATTAAATAAATGACAAATTTAAGAGATTGTTTTAAATAATTTTTTGAATCTACAAATAAGAAATATTGGAAAAAATGATACTTTTAAACATAACACTAAACCGCCAGTAGGTGGCGGCAGGCGACAGGCGACATTCGTTCAGGAATGAGAAAACACGGTTGTGCTCCTGTGGGGCGCGTTATGGTTATGCTGTGATCTTTCTTTGGAACTATTTTCGCTACTGAAATAGAACAAAATCGTTAATATTGCGACTAAAATGTAAGTGACCTAATATTAATTACTTGTTTATTGAGCTGCGCCTCAACCGCACAACCTTGTTACCGGCACTACATTATACAATATATTATTATTATTCACTCTCAATCACCACTTACACTAAACTAACTCAGAATCATTCTCGTGTTTTAGTGATTCCCTAGTTATTTTTTGACATTGACGTTTTAATCGGGATACTTGTCCGGTAGGGCATGTACAATTCTTTCACTTGCCCCTTCAAAAAATACACTTGTCCCGGACTAGCGTTAATGTCGAGCCCTGGGTGTGCATTTATGGTGACTTTAACGTTTATAAAAAAGAGTCTTAAAGAAACTAAATCATAGCAATCCTCACTGTCCTTAGCAAAACGATATAATAGAAATGTATAGAGGGGGTATATTGTCGTGTGTGTGTGTTTGAGTGTGTGTCTGGTTCTCATGCGCCCCGGGCTTGATCAGTATGTCTGGGTCAGGCAGCTGGTTGCTAAGGAGCAGAGAACACACACACACACAGACACACACACACACACACACACTGTGGTGGGGGCTGAGACGAGTCAACAGAGAAAAGGACAGACAGAGAGAGAGAGAGGACGACACAAAGCCGTCTTTCATGCGTTTCACATCAGCCCCTCCTTCAGCGCTTGGGTTTAAATATAGACCATTAACCCCGTTTGCCTTTACTCTCTCTACACACATCACCTCTTTCTTTCTCTGCGTGTGTGTGTGTGTGTGTGTGTGTGTGTGTGTGTGTGAGAGATGGGTAAGTTTAGGGGTTGGGTTAGTGTGTGTGTGTGAGTGATGGGTAAGTTTAGGGGTTGGGTTAGTGTGTGTTGGGTAAGTTTATGGGTCAGGTTGGTGTGTGAGATGGGTAAGTTTAGGGGTCAGGTTGGTGTGTGAGATGGGTAAGTTTAGGGGTCAGGTTGGTGTGTGAGATGGGTAAGTTTAGGGGTCAGGTTGGTGTGTGTGTGATGGGTACGTTTAGGGGTCGGGTTAGTGTGTGTGTGTGAGTGATGGGTAAGTTTAGGGGTTGTGTGTGTGTGTTGGGTAAGTTTATGGGTCAGGTTGGTGTGTGAGATGGGTAAGTTTAGGGGTCAGGTTGGTGTGTGAGATGGGTAAGTTTAGGGGTCAGGTTGGTGTGTGTGTGATGGGTACGTTTAGGGGTCGGGTTAGTGTGTGTGTGTGAGTGATGGGTAAGTTTAGGGGTTGTGTGTGTGTGTTGGGTAAGTTTATGGGTCAGGTTGGTGTGTGAGATGGGTATGTTTAGGGGTCGGGTTAGTGTGTGTGTGTGATGGGCAAATTTAGGGGTCGGGTTAGTGTGTGTGTATGATGGGTAAATTTAGGGGTTGTATGTGTGTTGGGTAAGTTTGTGGGTCGGGTTTGTGTGTGTGTGATGGGTAAGTTTAGGGGTCCGGGTTAGTGTGTGTGTGTGTGTGTGTGTGTGTGTGTGTTTGATGGGTAAGTTTAGGGGTCGGGTTAGTGTATGTGTGTGATGGGTAAATTTAGGGATCTGGTTAGTGTGTGTGTGATGGGCAAATTTAGGGGTCGGGTTAGTGTGTGTGTGTGGGATGGGTAAATTTAGGGGTTGTGTGTGTGTTGGGTAAGTTTGTGGGTCGGGTTTGTGTGTGTGTGTGTGTGTGTGTGTGTGATGGGTAAATTTAGGGATCGGGTTAGTGTGTGTGTGATGGGCAAATTCAGGGGTCGGGTTAGTGTGTGTGTGTGTGTGATGGGTAAGTTTAGGGGTCCGGGTTAGTGTGTGTGTGTGTGTGTGTGTGTGTGTTTGATGGGTAAGTTTAGGGGTCGGGTTAGTGTGTGATGGGTAAATTTAGGGATCGGGTTAGTGTGTGTGTGTGTGTGTGTGTGTGTGTGTGTGTTTGATGGGTAAATTTAGGGGTCGGGTTAGTTTGTGTGTGTGTAATGGGTAAATTTAGGGGTTGTGTGTGTGTTGGGTAAGTTTGTGGGTCGGGTTAGTGTGTGTGTGATGGGCAAATTTAGGGGTCGGGTTAGTGTGTGTGTGATGGGCAAATTTAGGGGTCGGGTTAGTTTGTGTGTGTGTAATGGGTAAATTTAGGGGTCCGGGTTAGTGTGTGTGTGTGTGTGTGTGTGTTTGATGGGTAAGTTTAGGGGTCGGGTTAGTGTGTGTGTGATGGGTAAGTTTAGGGGTCGGGGTCATGTGAGTGTGTGAGTGATGGGTAAGTGTAGGCGTTGGGGTAGTGTGTGTGTGAGTGTGTGAGTGATGGGTAAGTTTAGGGGTCTGGGTAGTGTGTAGTACAAAAACCATTACGTCTATGGAGGTCCTCACAAGTATAGCTAAACAAACGTGTGTTGTGAAAGGGCGGTCATCTCTTTTTTATTTTTAAACTGTGTGTGTGTGAGCGCTTTGGATCGGAGAGAAGGTGTGCTGTTCAGATGTTTGAGTTTAAAAGTGAATTTCAAAGAGGTTTGAAACATTGAGCGGGTGTGGATTACATTAATTATACTGTAGGACGGAGAATCTCACAAAACCTGCCAGGAATGTGTGCTAGTTATACAGTAGGAGGAAATAACACATTGCACCCACAGCCTAGTTTTAGCTGTTAATATTTGCCTAGTTTTAGTTGTTAATATTTTAGTTTTTAATATTTCTCTTTCTTGTTTAGTAGTATATGCCTCTCAACTATTACCAGTGGCATCATTTTCTTGAATGCAAAACATTACCAAAAAATGTTAAATGTTCTTTAGTTGTGTGTAATTCTTTTATTTATTATTATTTGCATCATATACAAAGTGTGCCCTCTAGTGGCCATTATCCTTTTATTCTCTACGGATTGTAAAGGGAAAAAGAGCTTTTCCTGTCAAATCAGAAAGTTTATTATCAAGACCGTTAACCCTTGTGTGACCTTATGGCTATTTTTGTCTTTTTCAGGTTTCTTTTCAGTTTTTTTTATTTAATTTTTTTATTTTACCTGTGTTTTTAATGCCATCTGCATAACTTTTGGCACAGGTGTGTGTTTTAATTGGAATTGTATTTTTTATTTTCCTTTAATCTGTTGTACACTAGTAACACAATAGTTCCTCTCAGGACCTTCAGGACAAAAATCACACCTTTGAAACCCATTAAAACTGAAATTTTTAGTTTCAGCTAAAAGTATTATGTATGGTAGTCAATGGCGAGAGACAACTTACCTTTTTATTCCGTCTGAACCGTGCCCTGAATTACACATGATGTTTGTCAATTAAAAATATAATTATGAAACATGACGGCAGGGTTGGAAATTAGCACCAGCCAAATGCTGGTGATTTTGTGTTGTGGCGTGTAAACTCGCTTCACCTACCAGCCACCGTGGCGGGTAAATAAAAGTAGCATGCTGTTTCACCCGGACACTTTCAGAGAAGGCACACCTTGAGACTTTTCCATATGGAATAAACGGCTTAAGTATTGTAGATCTTGTAGTATTAATTTTCACATGCAGTTACACATTGTCGGTTAAAAACAAGAAAGTGGCTGGTAAAAAAGTTGAGTGGCTGGTAGATTTTGGAATCCACCAGCCACAGTGGCAGGTAGACAAAGTTAATTTCCATCCCTGCATGACGGCGTAACGTTACGATTATAACGTAAGACTATAGAACAAAATGACAGACGTTAGCTTCAGTAAAGTTTGCTTCAGTAAACAGTTTTATGTCAAACTGCAAACTTTCTTGACTTTAAAATTTATATTTTAAACTGCCAAATATCATATGTGTAATTCAGGGCACAATTCAAACGAGATCAAGATATTTGTTGTCTCTCGCCATTGACTACCATACAATATTTTTCCTAAATAAGGCCCCATGGTGGTCTACCGGAAGGGGAGGGACTTAGGCTCTCTATATTTCTTAATGGGTTTTAATTCTGTTGGCAAGGCTTCAAAATTTAAACTTTTTACAATATTTTTTTTTATTTTATTTTTTTTACTAGATGGAGCCATTTTGTCAGGTTTGGCCTTTTAAAGCAAAAACTCGCTTTATTCCTGTTTTCTGCTTCTGCGTTTTATAGAGCCAATCGGATAAATTATGCAGCTGCAAGTGTTTGTTGGTGTGGTTTGCATGTGTGTAATAAAAAAACATTTGTGTGTGTGTGTAATATTTGAGAGAGGAAAAACTCCACTGCAAATCACAGATCCAAACACCGTGAGTTTTGCTGCTGGTGAAGATCTGGTACTGCGCCCAAACACTCACTCAAAGCTCATTATTGGAGCACGACTTGTGACTTTGGTTTTCCAGCAGTTTCAGAGGTCAACATTAGGGGTGTGACGAGATCTTGCGAGACTAAAACATGACGAGATTTCCTGTCGATTGAAAAGCTGCCTCGCGATATCTCCATTGACTGAGCGTGAGGGTGAGATTACCATCGAATATTCCACCGCTACATTCACATTCGCCTAAATCGTTTTGAAAAAAAAAAGAAACATTATAAAATAATGTAAAATTCTGCTCTGCTCATCCAGCACGAGTTGCCGTTGCAATCAGTGCAGCACGAATCACAGTTCACTGATCGCGTGAGGATGGCGGAGGATTCGTTGCGCAACACACTAAGATAAACGTCTGATAAATGTCGCATCTTGTAGAGTGCACGCTCAGCACCGCTGCTCCCTATACACAGAGTACGCGATCAAGAAAGTGAGAGTAAAACACAAGCTCCTGATGTGCATTGCGCACAAATTAGGCCGCATAACGTTACATGCAGTAGTCCGTCTCCCAATACCCATCTCTGGACTGTTTATTTGCGGCCATGGTCTCGGTTTGCACTTCGAATATTGAGAGTGTCCTGTAATTTCTTAAGGACAACAGACAAGGGCGTCTCCGTTTCTGAACTTAAAATCGGAACGCAAGAACAGCTGTAGAGACAAACACACCAGCTTCGTTTCTCTCTACCGGGCCTTTTCCGAACTCACCGCATTAACCCTATAACTGCCGGGCAAAATAAAACCGCAATATCAAAACAATTATGAAGAGTCTGTGTGCTAACTTTGATTATGGTTGCACTTGCACTTATTGTTTGCGCTTAATAAGACTTCAAGGAGTTCAGTTAGGAGGTCACACACACACACACACACACACACACACAGCCTCAGTCAGAAGTTCTGAAAGCTCTTAAATGTACAGTAAGGTCTGAAGAGACCAATGTGAAATCATACAGGAGAAAAGCCAGTCAATAAAAACCTTTTACAGTGCTTGTATATTGTTTTCTTTCAATGCATTTGATAATTCATACTCAAAAAGTAGACCTGAAATGACATGCATTAGAAGATTATTAGTTAAACATTGCAAAATGCACTTGCATACTATTTTTCCAGTCATGAATTTTGTCATTGAGGATTTCTGAAAAATTGTGCAAAAATCTCGTCTCGTTCTCGTGTCTCGTCTCGTCACACCCCTAGTCAACATAATTTCATTATTTTATATAAAATATATATATTATGTTAAACCTCTATAACTTTCTTTTTGGTTTCGCTTCAACAATCAACAAATAATCTGGAGGGCAATCTTTAGGACAAGAGCTATTATAAAATCTTATAAAACGGTCTACCCCACTGTTGTCCTAACTTTAAAATGACTTGAAAGCTTACTCTAAAAATCACATAATATCCCTGTCTGTCACATTTATTACGCTTATTAACTCTAGTTAAATAATTACAGACTCCTATGAAATAAAAGGATTCGGCTTTGCCTTTTCTACCAAGCTAATCAAAACTTCACTTAATGAAAAGCAGGACTTATTTTATCCATTTTAATCTGTTACTTCTATTATCTGAGTTTTTCAGTTTTACTTTACTTTAGCTTTACTTTTTCAGTTTTACGGCTGTTTGTTTGCGTCTTTGGTTGCTTGGTAACAGACCTGAGAGTTGATTAGCGAACTTGATGGAGGGGTTTAAGATTTCCTAACTACAGATAAGATGAGATTTTGTAAGATAGGATAAGAATCCTAAATCAACTTAAGATTTGCTTCTGTACTTTGTGAAAAATCCTAAATTAACTTATCAGATCTTAACTTATGGCGCTTTTCCACTGCATGGTACGGCTCGGTACGGCTCGGTGCGGTGCGGCTCAGTTCGCTTTAGCTCGGTTGCTTTTCCACTGCAGTTAGTACCGCTTCAAAGAGAGTGGGATTATGACTGATCGTTATAGTTTATCCGCTCCTCGTCAACCAACAAGAGGAACGTCTGCGCTTCTCGTCCACTGACCACGATTCAGCCATTTCTTTTTTGGAAGTTTTTTTTCTTCAAGCAAGTCAATGAAGTAGTTTTAAAACAGGTACTACAGCGGTGGCCGTTACTGGCTATTTAAATCTAGCGGGTTTGATGTCTCGCAAATACAATGACGCTGGTAGTGACGATTCTGTCTGTCTGACCAATCAGTGATCTACAGTGCTTCCACGTCACATTTTAGTATCGCTACGGTACGCTTGGAATCTGAACAGAGGTGGTACCATTTAAAGCGAGCCGTACCGTACCATGCAGTGGAAACGGCTCACTTGTGGCGCTTGCCGAGCCGTACCGTACCATGCAGTGGAAAAGCGCCTTTAAAGGGGTCGTCGGATGCCCATTTTCCAAAAGTTGGTATGATTCTTTAGGGTCTTCATGTAAAGTTTGTAACATACTTTGGTTAAAATTCCTCAATGGTTGTGTAAAACACCCATTTACCTCCTCAAGAACAGCTCTGTGTTCACAACGACCCGTTTCGGTGTATGTCTCTTTAAATGATAATGAGGTGCATGTCTCTTTAAATGATAATGAGGTGCATGTCTCTTTAAATGATAATGAGGTTCATGTCTCTTTAAATGATAATGAGGTGCATGTCTCTTTAAATGATGAGTTGCATGTCTCTTTATGATGAGTTGCATGTCTCTTTATGATGAGTTGCATGTCTCTTTATGATGAGTTGCATGTCTCTTTAAATGATAATGAGGTTCATGTCTCTTTAAATGATAATGAGGTTCATGTCTCTTTAAATGATAATGAGGTTCATGTCTTTTAAATGATAATGAGGTTCATGTCTCTTTAAATGATAATGAGGTTCATGTCTCTTTAAATGATAATGAGGTGCATGTCTCTTTAAATGATAACGAGGTGCATGTCTCTTTAAATGATAACGAGGTGCATGTCTCTTTAAATGATAACGAGGTGCATGTCTCTTTAAATGATAACGAGGTGCATGTCTCTTTAAATGATAACGAGGTGCATGTCTCTTTAAATGATAACGAGGTGCATGTCTCTTTAAATGATAACGAGGTGCATGTGTCTTTAAGGTGAGACACTACAGGTGAATAGGTTAAAAATTTTAACTTGCAGATATCACCATGAAACTTTACCAGTTGATTAATCACATGAATTGGAGAAAAAAATGTATTGCAAGTTTTCTGTAATTTTATGTTTAAATATGCTAATCAGGCTATATCTAATTGAATATGCACTAATTTGCATATATTTTGAAGTGACGTTTTTTGAAGATGAAAAAAACAAGGTTCAAAATTATTTTTGCATTTTGTTGATATATTCAATGAAAAGACATTTTCAGAGGGGATTATGAATATCTCCTTTTGTTACCCTGTAAATCAGAAAATACTGCCAATAGCCTTTAATTGATTTCCGCCCTATTTTTAGGCATAAAATGTCATATAAATCAGGCCAAGAATGATATATCAACAAATCCCTCTGAACAAACCTTCACAATATAGTTAGGAATACGGCTGTAAAGTTTGGTGTATGTAGGTGCCTCAGACGTGAAAAATCACTAGGAGTGTGAGACGGATCAACCCGACGTCACTAGGAGTGTGGGAAACTAATTTTGAGAAAACGGCCTTTAAAGATTTTTATTGTAAAATTCCACTCATTTCTATTGAAAGCCATGAATTACAAACAAAATATGCTTTAGGTCCTAGTAAAATCAATGTATCACACTGTTTAACATCCAAAACTCATCGTTGCTTCATCCGTCACTGGTCATAACATCCAAAACAACACATCAACAGGCCATCACACCGGTGGAATGACAAACTAAATACATCACACCTATATTAGTAGACGTCACAGAAACATCAGTCAGCAGTAGCAATTGTCAAGGTATGACAACAAACTTTAAACCTGTCTTATAAGAAAGAATCACTTATAAATAGTACGCTAAATGAACTTTATTTGGATTAACAAATCGACATGGCCTTCAACTGAAGACCATTACATCACAAACTTCAAACTGACAGAACACAAACATTACACCTTGTTCCCCCAAGGTAATGTACAGTCTACATATCCATGCCAGCACCATATGTAGGGCCCTCCTCCATCTCCTGCTGGTGTCTTTACACCTTTTTGGCTGTGCTTACAGTTTTACGGCTCCGTTTTGCACTGGCGGGATGGACACTTAGCTTTTGAAATCCTAACCATGTCGTCATCCTTCATTGCATTTACAGTTACGACTGTGCTCTGAAGCCACAATTTCTCCATCACAGCCAGCATGGCAGAGGCACCCTCATTAAATGTAGAAACAGCCACTGGCTGCAGCCTCAACTCTGCTTCCCCCACAAAGACTGTTTTTGGACATCGGGCCCATATGACCGAGTTGAGGCATTCGTTGGCATTCTGAGTGCCTCCACGCTGCATGCGCTTGAGCAGGCTGTCACTGGACATCCGGTGATAGACCGGGATGAGCTTCTGACCCACCTCCGTGATAAAAAGTTCCCTGTGTGAAGCCTATGGCTCTCTGGCTTTTTCCATTCTCCTCTGCTGTCCTGTACCAACACCAGGATGGATTACACCTAGTGTGTGTAGGACTTTCATCACTACACATGGAGTGGAGGAGTCCTGCCCATATTTCTGCTTTCATTTGATCCAGTGACCCTTGATTATTTAGAATAGCCCCCCTGTAATAATTCTGCAAGGCTTTACATTTCTTGGCAGTGAGCTTACCCTGACCTTTGCCCCCTAACTTACGTTCAGCACTCAGTTTCCTAAGCGCTGTGCCCATGCGCTTGTGAGTGTGATTTATGACCTGGCCCACATCCTCTTGGCTGCCTCCTGCTCCATGGCCTTACTTGACCCTGAGACATTTTTGCACAGTCTATATGACTCTCCTTCCAGCTTTCAAATTCCTCCTGTGTAATCTTGCCACCTCGCCTAGCACACTCTCTCAGGGTACAAGCATGGCAGTAGGAGGATAACACCTCTAAGTCCACTACCAGCCCAGTGAGAATGTCGATGCACACACCAATGCCGTAGTGGGACGTGAAGCCTCTCTTCTGCCAGGTGCCATCAAAAGACACACTGATATTTATTATGGCATCCTCATCCTCCCTTACTATCTCCGCCACATCAGGGTCAATATCTGCATATGCCTGATCTGATCTGGTCTCTGGTTCTCTGCAGTGACTCCAAACCTCTCTCAATTTCAGCGACTGAAATTAAATTTATAGTTTATTACTAACTGTTCATCCATATTATAAAACACAAATAGATGGAGGTCATAATCTATATGCCACAAATGTTACAGAGAGAGGGAGAGAGAGACAGGGGCTAGATATAAGACAAAAGATGGAACATTTCCCATTACTGCAAAAACAAGTTTTTCCATTCTGAGAAAAAGTATCTTCAATAAGAGATTTACACCTTGGAGAAATAGCCAAAAGAATAAAACTTCCCAAAGTTAACACCAGAAAAGAAGCTGGAAGTTTTCCTAGGAGAAGGGGCAGCAGCTCCACCGACAGCTAAATATGTCTCCGCCTGAGGGACTCACAACCACTTTAGGATCCCACAATTACAGATTTGTTTAGTATTATATAGAAATTATATTATACAAAAACTGAAATGTGAAGCTTGAAAAATTAGAAAATTGTGCAAAAGTTGTAATTTTGATGATTATGGCTTACAGCTTATGAAAACCCCAAATTCAAAATCTCAGAAAATTGGAATATTACATGAAATCAATAAAAGTATAATCAATGCTTATGTATATAGTTGTATATACTATATATATTAGTTTCACCTTTTAATTTGAATTACTGAAATACATGAACTGTTGCACGATATTCTAATTCTTCAAGTTTCACCTGTATAGTGTGTAAAGTATAGTATATATGTGACACCTATGTATGAAATATATGACATGAAGGCTATAGAGAGTGAGAGATTTCATACCGGTTACTGTCCTTCGATGTCTCTGATACGTTTTAACATGAAGGCCAGGAATCCCCAACACTTTGCTGAATTTTGCGAGCTGCATATCCCAAGCCTAACTCATGTGCTAACAGCACCATTCGCACATTCACATCAAACGCCACTGCGTTCCTGGATACGTCTTGAAGACGCGTAGATGTATAGACACTGCCTGTACCTATCTTCTTTGCAGAGACTGCACTCTAGAAGTAAACTACTACAGAACCCATGGCTCTTCGGATCGATGTTAACTTTCAGCCCTGTCCCTGCGCAATTAGGACAAATTAAACCACCGATCAGTTCATTCAAACGCGCTACATGAACTATCTGCCACTGCTGTGTTTGATGACCGCCGCTGTCTGAACCCTCCTGGTTTCCGAACGACAGTTTACGCATCGAAGCGACTGTGTGCTGGCATTTCATCATCTTCTGTCTTCGTTGGTATTACCTTGTTTTCTTGCTAATGAAATGCTAATTTTACTCGCATATCTTTCGACATTTTGAACTACCGCGGAAATGTCAAAGCGCGTCACGTGACAATTCTGAACGAATCACGTTGTCAGAATTTGGCATCAGCCAATGAGATTGCACATTTCCAGTTAAATCGGCAATTTTACTTTCATGAATGGTTGCTGATGAACAGGAAATGACCATATTTGGATCTGACAGCATTGTAAAGGAGAGAGAGAGCTTTCCAACGGTATATGTGATGACAGGGTGCAGACAGCGATCGCGGAGCAGCGGGAGGATTTACAACGCCAACTTTTGATGAATTTATGCTAAATCTACACACGCAAACAGACAGTGTAGTAAAATAAAGACCTAAATGTGTATTTTAGACCTTTTTTCAGCACAAGTCTGAAAGAAGACATGCTATTGAAGACAAATAGCCCAAAATCTCAAAATTGACCAGTGAAAAAAAAAAAACATGTTTTTGCCTGTCGTGTCTCGCCTTAAATGATAATGAGGTTCATGTCTCTTTAAATGATAATGAGCAATATACAAATGGCTGAAGGGCGGAATATGCTAATACGGGACAGTCCGTCAGTGGTCGGGGGCGGAGCATGAGCAATATGACATCAGCCTGATTATTGAGAGTGTTTGGGCTTTTTGAGGATAAAAAAAAATGAGTGAATGGATTTTTTTCATTGTATGGTGGTTGTGTCCACACACTGCTAAGACACATTTATATGCAAGCGCCATATAAGAGTGAATTTTGCATCTGATGACCCCTGTAAGACTTAAAGTTTCTGTAATACGACCCCCACATTTAGTAAGACATCCATATGAATGAAAGTAGTGTGCAGTTGGATACAGAAATGAATGAAATAGCGGTTGATTGAAGCTCCTGTAGTTTGCAGTGTTGATTGAGCATCTGTGTGTGTGTGTGTGTGTGCCAGCAGGACTCGGGCTCGTACCCATCGAGCGCTCACGTGCCGGGGAACAGCATGACCCCACAGCCCAGCAGCACCAGCATCACCAGTGTCCCGGTGAGCCACAGTAACGCGGCCTACATGAAGCAGATGCAGATGATGAGCCAGCAGCAGAAGCAGCTCCTGCAGAGGCAGATCATGGCCGAGGCGCAGGTGCGCACACGCACATCACACGCGCATCACACGCACATCACACGCGCATCACACGCGCATCACACGCACATCACACGCACATCACACGCGCATCATACACACATCACACGCGCATCATACACACATCACACGCGCATCATACACACATCACACGCGCATCATACACACATCACACGCGCATCATACACACACATCACACATCATACACGCACATCACACGCACATCACACGCGCATCATACACACACATCACACATCATACACGCACATCACACGCACATCACACGCACATCACACGCACATCACACGCACATCACACACACATCACACGCACATCACACATCACACGCGCATCACACACACATCACACGCACATCACACATCACACGCACATCACACGCACATCACACGCACATCACACACACATCACACGCACATCACACATCACACGCACATCACACGCACATCACACGCACATCACACGCACATCACACACACATCACACGCACATCACACGCACATCACACGCACATCACACGCGCATCACACGCACATCACACGCGCATCACACGCGCATCACACGCACATCACACGCACATCACACGCGCATCACACACACATCACACGCGCATCATACACACATCACACGCGCATCATACACACATCACACGCGCATCATACACACATCACACGCGCATCATACACACATCACACGCGCATCACACACACATCACACGCGCATCATACACACACATCACACATCATACACGCACATCACACGCACATCACACGCACATCACACGCACATCACACGCACATCACACACACATCACACGCACATCACACATCACACGCGCATCACACACACATCACACGCACATCACACATCACACGCACATCACACGCACATCACACGCACATCACACACACATCACACTCACATCACACATCACACGCACATCACACGCACATCACACACACATCACACGCACATCACACATCACACGCACATCACACGCACATCACACGCACATCACACATCACACGCACATCACACGCGCATCACACACACATCACACGCGCATCACACGCGCATCACACGCGCATCATACACACATCACACGCGCATCATACACACACATCACACATCATACACGCACATCACACGCACATCACACGCGCATCATACACACACATCACACATCATACACGCACATCACACGCACATCACACGCACATCACACGCACATCACACACACATCACACGCACATCACACATCACACGCGCATCACACACACATCACACGCACATCACACATCACACGCACATCACACGCACATCACACGCACATCACACACACATCACACGCACATCACACATCACACGCACATCACACCTCACACGCACATCACACACACATCACACGCACATCACACGCACATCACACACACATCACACGCACATCACACATCACACGCACATCACACGCGCATCACACACACATCACACGCGCATCACACGCGCATCACGCGCATCACACGCGCATCACACGCACATCACACATCACACGTGCATCACACGCACATCACACGCGCATCACACGCGCATCACACGCGCATCACACGCGCATCACACGCGCATCACACGCGCATCACACATCATACACGCACATCCCACGCACATCACACACGCACATCCCACGCACATCACACACGCGCATCACACGCATCACACACCACACATCATACGCACATCCCACGGACATCACACACGCGCATCACACGCACATCACACGCATCACACACCACACATCATACGCACATCACACGCACATCACACGCATCACACACCACACATCATACGCACATCACACGCGCATCACACGCGCATCACACGCGCATCACACGCGCATCACACGCGCATCACACACGCATCACACACCGCACATCACACGCACATCACACGCATCACACACCGCACATCACACGCACATCACACGCACATCACACGCACATCACACGCATCACATCATACGCACATCACACGCACATCACACGCACATCACGCATCAAACACGCATCACACACCATAAGCACATCATACACGCATCACACGCGCATCACACGCGCATCACACGCGCATCACACGCGCATCACACGCGCATCACACGCGCATCACACGCGCATCACACACGCATCACACACCACACGCGCATCACACGCACACCACACGCGCATCACACGCACATCACACGCATCACACGCACATCACACGCATCACACGCATCACACGCACATCACACGCACATCACACACCACATCATACGCACATCACACGCACATCACATGCAACACACCACACGCACATCACACGCGCATCACACGCGCATCACACACACATCACACACCGCACATCACACGCGCATCACACGCACATCACACGCACATCACGCATCACACGCGCATCACACGCGCATCACACGCGCATCACACGCGCATCACACGCACATCAAACATCATACACGCGCATCACCCGCGCATCACACGCGCATCACACGCGCATCACACGCGCATCACACGCACATCACACGCATCACACACGCATCACACACCACACATCATACGCACATCACACGCACACCGCACATCACACGCGCATCACACGCACATCACACCACACATCACACGCACATCACACGCACATCACACGCGCATCACACGCGCATCACACGCGCATCACACGCACATCACACGCACATCACACGCACACCGCACATCACATGCGCATCACACGCGCATCACACGCGCATCACACGCACATCACACGCATCACACGCATCACACATACACCACACATCACACGCACATCACACGCATCACACATACACCACACATCACACCACACATCATACGCACATCACACGCATCACACCACACATCACACCACACATCACACCACACATCACACCACACATCACACGCGCATCACACGCATCACACGCACACCACACATCACACCACACATCACACGCGCATCACACGCGCATCACACGCACATCACACGCACATCACACGCACAACACACGCACCACACACCCACCACACATCCACCACACATCCACCACACATCACACCACACATCACACCACACATCACACCACACATCACACCACACATCACACGCGCATCACACGCGCATCACACGCACATCACACCACACATCATACACGCGCATCACACGCGCATCACACGCACATCACACGCACATCACACGCACATCACACCACACATCATACACGCGCATCACACGCGCATCACACGCGCATCACACGCGCATCACACGCGCATCACACGCGCATATCACGCGCGCATATCACGCGCGCATATCACGCGCATCACACGCGCATCACACGCGCATCACACGCGCATCACACGCGCATCACACGCGCATATCACGCGCGCATATCACGCGCGCATATCACGCGCATCACACGCGCATCACACGCGCATCACACGCGCATCACACGCGCATCACACGCGCATCACACACCACACATCATACGCGCATCACACGCGCATCACACGCGCATCACACGCACATCACACGCATCACACGCACATCACACGAATCACACGCACATCACACGCACATCACACGCATCACACGCACATCACACGAATCACACGCACATCACACGCACATCACACACCACATCATACGCACATCACACGCACATCACATGCAACACACCACGCGCGCATCACACGCACATCACACACCGCACATCACACGCACATCACGCATCACACACCACACATCACACGCGCATCACACGCGCATCACACGCGCATCACACGCGCATCACACGCGCATCACACGCGCATCACACGCGCATCACACGCGCATCACACGCGCATCACACGCACATCACACGCACACGACACATACACCACACATCACACCACACATCACACGCACCACACATCACACCACACATCACACCACACATCACACCACACATCACACGCACATCACACGCACATCACACGCATCACACCACACATCACACCACACATCACACCACACATCACACATACACCACACATCACACCACACATCACACCACACATCACACCACACATCACACGCGCATCACACGCACACCACACGCGCATCACACGCGCATCACACGCGCATCACACGCGCATCACACGCACATCACACGCACATCACACGCACCACACATACACCACACATACACCACACATCACACCACACATCACACCACACATCACACCACACATCATACGCGCATCACACGCGCATCACACGCACATCACACCACACATCACACCACACATCATACACGCGCATCACACGCACATCACACCACACATCACACCACACATCATACACGCGCATCACACGCGCATCACACGCACATCACGCACATCACACGCACCACGCGCGCATCACACGCGCATCACACGCGCATCACACGCGCATCACACGCGCATCACACACATCACACGCGCATCACACGCACATCACGCGCACATCACGCGCACATCACGCGCGCATCACACACATCACACATCATACGCACAACACACCGCACATCACACGCACATCACACGCACATCACACGCACATCACACGCACATCACACGCACATCACACGCACATCACACGCACATCACACGCACATCACACGCACATCACACGCACATCACACGCACATCACACACCACACATCATACGCACATCACACGCACATCACACGCACATCACACGCACATCACACGCACATCACACGCACATCACACGCACATCACACGCGCATCACACGCATCACACGCACACCACACATCACACCACACATCACACGCGCATCACACCACACATCACACGCGCATCACACGCATCACACGCACACCACACATCACACCACACATCACACGCGCATCACACGCGCATCACACGCACATCACACGCACATCACACGCACAACACACGCACCACACGCATCACACCACACATCACACCACACATCACACCACACATCACACGCGCATCACACGCATCACACGCACACCACACATCACACCACACATCACACGCGCATCACACGCGCATCACACGCACATCACACGCACATCACACGCACAACACACGCACCACACATCCACCACACATCCACCACACATCACACCACACATCACACCACACATCACACCACACATCATACGCGCATCACACGCGCATCACACGCACATCACACCACACATCATACACGCGCATCACACGCGCATCACACGCACATCACACGCACATCACACGCACATCACACCACACATCATACACGCGCATCACACGCGCATCACACGCGCATCACACGCGCATCACACGCGCATATCACGCGCGCATATCACGCGCGCATATCACGCGCGCATCACACGCGCATCACACGCGCATCACACGCGCATCACACGCGCATCACACGCGCATCACACGCGCATCACACGCGCATATCACGCGCGCATATCACGCGCGCATATCACGCGCGCCACACGCGCATCACACGCGCATCACACGCGCATCACACGCGCATCACACGCGCATCACACGCGCATCACACGCGCATCACACGCGCATCACACGCGCATCACACGCGCATCACACGCGCATCACACGCGCATCACACGCGCACCACACATCATACGCGCATCACACGCGCATCACACGCGCATCACACGCACATCACACGCACATCACACGCATCACACGAATCACACGCACATCACACGCACATCACACACCACATCATACGCACATCACACGCACATCACATGCAACACACCACGCGCGCATCACACGCACATCACACACCGCACATCACACGCACATCACGCATCACACACCACACATCACACGCGCATCACACGCGCATCACACGCGCATCACACGCACATCACACGCACACGACACATACACCACACATCACACCACACACCACACATCACACCACACATCACACCACACATCACACCACACATCACACCACACATCACACGCACATCACACGCACATCACACGCATCACACCACACATCACACCACACATCACACCACACATCACACATACACCACACATCACACCACACATCACACCACACATCACACCACACATCACACGCGCATCACACGCGCACCACACGCGCATCACACGCGCATCACACGCGCATCACACGCACATCACACGCACATCACACGCACCACACATACACCACACATACACCACACATCACACCACACATCACACCACACATCATACGCGCATCACACGCGCATCACACGCACATCACACCACACATCACACCACACATCATACACGCGCATCACACGCACATCACACCACACATCATACACGCGCATCACACGCGCATCACACGCACATCACGCACATCACACGCACCACGCGCGCATCACACGCGCATCACACGCGCATCACACGCGCATCACACGCGCATCACACACATCACACGCGCATCACACGCGCATCACACGCACATCACGCGCACATCACGCGCACATCACGCGCGCATCACACACATCACACATCATACGCACAACACACCGCACATCACACGCACATCACACGCACATCACACGCACATCACACGCACATCACACGCACATCACACGCACATCACACGCACATCACACACCACACATCATACGCACATCACACGCACATCACACGCACATCACACGCACATCACACGCACATCACACGCACATCACACGCACATCACACGCACATCACACGCACATCACACGCACATCACACACACATCACACACACATCACACACACATCACACACACATCATACACACACATCACGCACATCATTCACCGCCTTTTACAGACATTGCCAGACTAAAGTTTGTGATCGGTACGATTTTTTTTTAAATGGTTTTTAAAGAAGTTAAAGGCTGTATTTATTTGATTAGAAATACACCAAAAAAAAGCTATATTGTTAAATATTATTAGAACTGTTTTCTATGTGAATATTTAGTAAAGTGTAATTTATTCCTGTGATCAAAGCTGAGTTTCAGCATCATTACTCCAGTCTTCAGTGTCACATGATCCTTCAGAAATCAGAAATCATGATCTGATGCTCAAGAAACATTCATGATTATTATCAGTGTTTAAAAAAAATCTGGATTATTTGATGAATATAAAGTTCAGAAGAACAGCATTTATCTGAAATAGAAAGCTTTGTAACATAAAACGCTGCCGTTCAAAAGTTTGGGGTCAGTGAGAATTTTTATTTTTTGGGCGGGAAAAGAAATTGCTACTTTTATTCATCAAGGATGAAAGTGACAGTAAAGACATTTATAATGTTACAAAAGATTATATTTCAGATAAATGCTGTTCTTTTAAACTTTCTATTCATCAAAGAATCCTGAAAAAAAATGCACTCAACTGTTTTCAACACTGATAATAATCATAAATGTGTCTTGATCATCAGATCATCATATTAGAGTGATTTCTGAAGGATCATGTGACACTGAAGACTGGAGTAATTCAGCTTTGATCACAGGAATAAATTACACATTTACTGTTTTACATTATCATATTTAACAAAATACTTTTTTTTTTTTTTGTATTTCTAATAAAAAAGTGCAGCCTTGGTGACCAGAAGAGACTTTTTTTTAAAACATAAAAAATCCTACGACCCAAAACTCTTGACTGGCAGTGTACATTTATCAATAATAACAATAATTCTACAGTCACAGATCTGCCTCTAGAGGGCAGCAGCCTCACAAAGAATCTAACAGAAGTGTGTGTGTGTGTCAGGAGAAGCAGCAGCAGCTCCAGAGGCATCTGACCCGTCCACCGCCCCAGTACCAGGACCAGCAGAACCCGTTCCAGCAGCAGTTCAGCGCTGTGCCCTGCCTGGCCCAACAGCACCCCTCGGCCTTCCCCGAACACACACTCTCCGGTACACACACACATCCTCCTGATCATACACTAGCCCTTTACACCGCCTCTTACGCCTCAGATCAAGTGCCTTTTAGTTAGACACACTAGAAATTAGTGCTGGGCGCAATAATGTATAATACGGTATTTTTCTAAATTATACCGGTTTCATGGTATATGACGGTATTTATTTCCTCATGCATGACTGAGTGTTAAACACATCTTCTCCTGAGTGAGAGAGGAATACTGCAGTAGATTGACTTAGAAACGCCCTATTTTACTGTCATGAGTGAATATTGTAGAAGAACGCACACTAGTATTAATACAGGTTTGCAAGGCCACACAAAAGATGCGGTTTAAAAGAGGCTCATAAACGCGGCTTTATCAGAAAAGGTAAAGAAAGATTAAATGAAAATAACATCGAAACTTTCCTTCAGATGCATGTAAACACCTGATGGGACTGGAAACTGAAACTGAAAGGACTGAGCATGTGCAATGACGTTGAAATAGCGTAATGAGGTGTGACGCACAGAACGAGCTGTTCTTCCTGTTGAATAAAGTGTCATATAATTGAGTGTTACGTTATTAAAAAATTCTCAGTTCACTGCGAGTGTGAAGTGGAGCAGGAGAACGTCCCACCAGTGCTGGTTTCAGACTCATCCACACACGACTGGTTTTACTGCGTGATCAATATAAGCACAACGGTTCATGCTCATCGCCTCACATCATGATCCGAGGCGGATACATATAGTCTGCTGCTTAAACCAATAAAGAACTAAAAGAGGAGAATAGTTATATGTGAACAGCGGCATATTCGTGCAGTGTGCCCATGTCAAACAATCAATTCCGATTTGAATCTTGTGACATATAAACGCGCACATCGAGCCGGTTACTTTATTTATCGTGCATTTAAACACTGTGTTCTTATTCATCAATCAGATTGATTTCATTCCGATTGAACCATGCAAACGTAGCTAGTGTAATATAATCTGCCAGCTGTCAGTTATAGATGACCCTCTCCATCTTCACGTCAGGCTCAGTAACACACACACTCGGAGCTTCACCAGTGCACAGTGGAACACCCTCTCTAACAGTGGCGCGTTCCCAGCGTTGTGTAAGACACACACACACCGGTATCGCGGATTATTACAAATGAATGTCATAACAAAAATAGACACCGGTATTTGGTGTGATGGACGTGCTTTTGGCAGCCAGTAAGAAGGCAAGCACACGCCGATGGCTAAAACAAGAGAAGCCAACATCAGATGACTGGGTAGATGTGGCCATAGACGTTTATATAATGGAAAATATCACTTTTCTGTTCATTCGAAGATTGATGATGTTTTTCTGGAAAAATTGAGGAAATGGGTTGAATATGGATCAGATTTTGCTGCTATGCATACATGGATAAAGATGAATAAATCATGTTAATAATGTAATGAAATGGCATTTGAGTGATGGAGTGGACCGGAGACTAGAGCTGTTCTTCCGCTGGCCAGAAGTGCAGTGATGCAGGAGCGCCCCGTCTCTGGAGGCCAACACAAGCAGCCTTTTGTTACTCGTCAACAAACAAGCCCACCTGATTTGCAAGTGTGTTTATTGATAGACTCATTTGAATGGCGGAAGCACTGTATGGTCAGTGTGTGTGCAGCCGTTACACTTCTCATTTATCTGCGAGTCTGCAGGAAAAAGATACAGCCTGTATCCAAACACAAAGGAAAAGATATATTTGTACAGATATAAAAGTGGTGAATAGGTTTGGAAAGCAGACAAGCCCACAGTTAGTGACTTGCCTCGTCAGAAATGATGTGTTCTGGGTTTAGTGTAGAAGGGTGTTGGTTATGAAATTATGGAGTAAGAAATATTGTTCAGAATGAAATGAAAATCCACTAGAAAAGTCTACTTTCCAAATCCATGTCATGGAACGGCAGTTATATTTTTGACCTTTTATAATTAATATTTAATCAGAATAATAACTGGATCTTCCAGATAAGCGTCATGTTTTCTCCAATCATTTATACCTCTTAAACTTAAGCTCGCCCGATCGTGGATTTGACCGATTACGGGGTTGGCCACACTGGCCGAGAACCGATAGTTATTACAGTCGATACTGAATGAAAACAAACATAACACATAAACCAGTGCCGAACTTCATTACGAAAGTGCTGAACCAGGAAAATGCTCTTTTTAATTTTATTTAAAAAATAATGTATTATACATCGAACGTTCATGTTCATAGTGCATTAACTAATGGTACAACTTAAAAATGTACAAATGTATTATTAAATAATGAAATCAACAAATGAACAATACTTATTATGCCGCATTTCCATTACAGATTGCGCAACTTTTGGGATATTTCCGAAATGTCAATAAAAAAACGATAGCGAAATGACAGAATTTCTATTAACCGATGTTATGCGACTAAAACGTCTTTTTTTTTTTTTCCCTCTCGCGATAAGTCATTCCAGAAATAATGGCGGCTGATGTGAGTAGGTTTACGTATATATCTCAGCCGCAGAACTGGGCATTATTAATAATGGAAGGAGACGTGGGCGTGTGTCCAGCTTTAATGGCAAGGAACGGCTCCTATATGAGGGTTTCTGGTGTTTCACAGTAAGGAGGAAAGCATCCGTGGCTACTTCAGTTGCAACTTTAATTTCTTTACAAATTAAACCGATTAGATCTTGCTTTCTCTTCTAATCATGATTGCGGTCTACTCTGTTTTCAGGTGCATCTCAACCAATAGGGAATGTCAACGCTCTGAGCGGAGCCGCCCCCGGGACGCAGCGGATGTTCTCTCAGACGCAAAGCATGATGGGAATGGGGAACGCAGTCCCGAGCACCGGCCCCTCTCCGGCCGCCAGTCAAGCAGACATGAGTCTTCAGTCCTGCGCGGGCGGTCTCGACGTGCAGCAAGTGCTGTACGGTAACATGCCCATGCACCCCAGCCAGCAGAGAGCGCAAGTGTCCAGCATGTCCAGCGCGTACCGGCAGAGCGTGCTAGCGGCGCAGCAGCAAGCACACCTAAAGAACCAGCCCAATGCTGCCATGATGAAGCAGCAGCAACAACTAGCCCGTCTTCCCAACGCCATGGCTAATGCTATGCCCACTGGCCTCCAGGGCGCCTTGCCCACTCAAGCCCAGTCCTGGCAAACACAGGCTTCCCAGCAGCACCCAGTTCTCCAGCCCGGCTTCCACATGCAGGCCCGATTATCCAAGCTTCCCAACAACGCCCCGTTCCCTCAGGGTGGCATGGGAAGTAGTGGAGCGGGGCGCATGAACCCTGCACAAATGATGCCCAATATGAACCAGCAACGGACAAATCTGCCCCAACAGCAGACGCCGCAGCAGGGGCAGGTGCCGCCTCAACCCCAGCAGGTTCTGCCGGACCTGGGGCCCTTCAGCCAGACGCAGGCCGGACCCAACCGCACCGCAGCACTCCAGTGCAATCAGGCCTACCAGCTCAACAGATCAGCCAATCAGCAGCTCCAGTTCAGCTACAACAGCCAATCAGGAGCCGGCTTATCCGGCTTCCCTGCGGAGACCGATCTGGTGGACTCGCTGCTGAAGAACCAGGCGACCCAAGAGTGGATGGACGATATAGACGAGCTGTTGGCCAGTCACCAATGAGGAGAACACGTAAACGTGAAACGGATCGCATCTGCTGTGTTTGTGCTCTCTGTCGGGTGTGTAAATGGAGCCGCGGCGTCACTGACTGGAAAGAGGAGAGCGCTCTACTACTGAACCTGTGGCTCAGTGAAAGCACGGAGTTAGCGCTCGCTAGCGTTCAGCCGCCCGTGCGCTTGTTGACCGTAGGCACGTCTTCACACGGTTCCACAGGCCTTAAGTTTGCTCTCTTGAAGAGGCACAAATGTGATTTACAGTGAGTCTAAAGCAACAGTTCACCCAATAATGTGGTTCACTCGCGCTCAGTGTCGGTGTCCCGGAGAGCTGGCGGTCCGGTCCTGCTCCTACAGGGGCCACCTGTAAAATAGCTAGCCAAAATGAGCGTTCATTCGTTTTAACTGCTTTTGAGGAGTAGCTTATCACTTAGAGGCCGTTTGCACACCATTTTCAATTCAAATTGATTTTTTTGTGTGCATTTTTGGCTGGTTATTTACACTACACGTTTTTGGAGGCCTGAGAATGCAAACTTTTGAGAGTTTGAATGGGGATCGTGTGCTTTAAATGCCGAAACCTCCATTAGCATCCACGCGTGACCCTTCAGAGCAGGATCAGTGTGTATATGATCATAGTTCCACTGGAAAACAGAAGGCATAAGAAGAGTTTGGAAAGACATTAGGGAATAAACGATGTCAGAACTCTTCTCTAGTTGCTTTGAAGACATGGTTTATGTTCCACATGGATTGACTAAATTTAGAAAGTAGATGTTTGATCAAGTCGTGGTGCTTGAAGGAGTGTAGATGAGGCTAACAGTGAAGAGAACTGATACACTCTACAATAATTATGTTACACTACACTTTAAAATTTAGTATTTTTCTGAAGTTGAGTTTGAAAGACCCGTAGTTCTTCTGTTTTGGTAAGAGGGTAATATTCCTGTTTGTTTTCTCCCGGCTGCGTTGCCTGAACTCTCTTCATCCCGGATTCTGTGACAGGATTTCATGTATATTTATATATATATATATATATATTGTATGTATGCAGTTTCTATTGTTCAGGAGAAGATAGATCTTATTTTTATATGTACATTGTTGCAAATTTTTGTAAGTATTTTATACTTTTTATTATGGTTCTCTGTAAAACAAGAGTATTATGTAAATATAGTTCTCTAGAAATGAGCTTGTTTGGTGTTTATTTAGTGATTTATGCGTGTCTTGAATCTTCTTTACGTGTCAAAAAATGACCATATTTTTTATTTCAATGAAATGGATGAGCTATATTTTAGTTCATAATGTTTTTTTATTTAATATTTTGTATTTTATGGTAGTAAATTATATTTTCACTGTATTTAAAATCCATTTATTCATTTGAGTATAGACCTGAAAATTTTATTTCCAACTTAAACTGTTAAATCTTGAATGCTTCAGCACTCAGACTGAAATTTGATCTCTCTTCAAAGACGACAATAAATATATAAATATTTAGTCGATATAAAGCCGCAATTCCGAGTTATAAAGTAATAATTGCGTGATACAAAATCGGAAATTGTTATAAAGTCAGAATTGCGAGATATAAAATCAGAAATTGTTAAATCAGAATTGTGTAATATAGTTATTCCAGGTTATAAAGTCAGCATTGCAAGTCAGAATGATTTCTTTAAACTCGTAATTGTGAGATATAAAGACTTTATATATCACAATTCTGAGAAAAGTCATAAAATAATCATTTAACCCTCGACTGCAACATTTTGATGATATGATATAAATTATTCCACATCATTTCTTGACTCATTTGGGAACATTTTATTGATAATAAAGACGACACTTGACAGATTATTCCTGAAGTGAAAAGTAAAAAAAAAAAAAAATTTACAGAATTTGTCCTGAAAATTCCTGTTTTAACAATGCTTGTTTCACATGCACAATGTTGTTTTTGGTCATTTTTATTGAAACCTGTTGTACCTGCTGACAAAATACTATCAGTGATGTAATGCGGGTAATATCTGTGACCCGCCCAATGTAGTCATGTTGATGTAAGTGATTAAGGAAGAGCGTGTGGTTTGGACACACACACACACACACACACAGAGAGAGAGAGAGAGAGAGAGAGAGAGAGAGAGAGAAGAGGAGCATAGCTGTCACTGTCCACAGGAATGATGCTGGACCAGGTCGTGTTGTTAGCAGCCGTCACAGTGCTGGGAATGATGGAACAAGGTAACTGATTATAGTCTGGTCAAATCAATGTTTGTCAGTCTGAAATGTCATATATGCTCAGAGGGACAGTTTATATACAGTATGATGAAAGTGCTTGAGCAACTTTACTCTTTCAAGCAGGACACGTGTGAGAATGGACAAATTATTATGTTGCTGCGTGTGATGGTCGGACTTAAAACTAGTACTTGACTAAAGCAACACCAGTAATCATGTTGGCTTGTAGCCTTAGGATATTTTATGAGGATTAGCCTTGAAACGAGTAAACAAATGGAATACTACTGAATATACTAAAACAGAAAGGGTTACACGTTTCAAAATAAGACTGGTTAGTTGGACAAACTTATTTTATCACGTGTTATTGTGGATAGTTTACTCACCCTAGTTTCGTTTATGACAAAATATAGTATTTTGAAGATTGTTTTGGTGACTATTGACAAAAATACTAAGATTTGTTGTTTATCAAAATATCGGTTACATTTTAGAATAAGATTCATTAACATTACTGTTATATAATTTATTAACTAGCATGAACTAAAAATGAGCAATACATTTGTTAATCTTTGTTAACGTTAGTTAAAAAATACAGCTGTTCATTTTTCATGTTCAAAGGTGCATGAACTAATGTTAACAAGATTTTAATAAATGATTAGTAAATGATGAAATTAACAAACATTAATGCAATAAGTGCAGTTTATTATTAGTTCATTCTAACTAATGAACCTTATTGTAAAGTGTTACCAAATTATCTTCTATTATGTTCCAATGACATAATTATATACTATCTCTAAGATTGGTCAGAACAAAAATCCCTCAGGAAAGATTATTTGGAGTGGGGGTTCAATCTTCAGCTGGCTGGCAGGAGCCGCCACTGGCATGTCACGTGACCTGTCAGGCAGTCTGCCTTTGGCAAGTTTCAGAAACCATTGATTTTGACAGTTTTTGTGTTTTGTGTTCATCCCTTTCTAGCTGATTTATTATGCATCTGTTGATATGATTATGTTCTTTAGTATGATTGATGTTTTGGGGACTGTTATCCCAATATAACCAGTCAAATGGCCGTGATCAGACTGTCAGCTTGTGGCGGTGGCGGCTCCTGCCAGCCAGCTGAAGATTGAACCCCTACTGATTCTTTGTCATATACATTCTCTAAAAGCGATGATTAATATATTTTTGCTTCTCATGTGAATGTATGACGACATATATTTAAATTAAAAACCAAACATCCGGATTAAGAATGGGATATTTCGAAATGTGTGTTAGAAAAAATTGTTTGCCTTATCTGCGTCGAAGACTTTGTATAAGGGATACTGTATCAATATTATTATTACATTATCCCGACACTACTTGCCACATAAGTAGCTTAAATAATTAAACACGAAATGTTGATCTGAGTTGAAATATGTCATAAACGCAAAGCTTGCGCGGAGAGAGCAGTTTCAGCGGCGAGTTCAAGACATTCAAGAGATATGGTCATAACACGTATTACACAGCATTTCAACACATAATTGTGGAGATTAGGAGATCTTGATGTCAGATTAAACTGTTTTAAAATCGTAAATGTTTGTATCTTATAATCCAACAGTGCACAAAACCATTCACAAAATGGCGGCAGAGCGTTTAACGATAGCGCGTCCACGATACTGGGTGGCATAATTAAATAACTGTACACAAAAAATGTATTCGACTGAGTTTTAGTAATTTATTATCTCACCAAACGCAAAACTAGCACGAGGGAACCCGTTCCTAGCGAGTGTAGCGCTGCTGACTTCAGTTCCCGGATGAGCCTGTGTTTCTGTTCTCAGCGGCTGCTATCGGGAATATCACACCGCTGCATGGAGCGATTGACCAATCAGAATCAAGCATTCCACAGAGCCGCGTCATAATATGGAGTATAATGGCGCAATTAAGTCTAAAGATCGTTACAGTTGAACGCACACAAACACAAACAAATGTGTCAGTGAGAAACATTTCAGAATACCACAATACTTATTAATCAGTGATATTATCAGGCTTTTCTATTAACAGCGAAGTAAGCTAATTGCCTGCACAGAATATGATGGCATTATAACCATAGACATAATAAATACACAGACACCCTATTGGCTGCTGGAGCGTACGTCAACGGCGCCTCCATATCAAGGAGGGCAGCTTGCCCATACCTCTCATTATGGGAATTGAGAGAAATGCCTGTGTCGTGCGCTGCTTGGGGCTGTACAAGTCGCCACACAATTGAAAACAGGTCTCGGGGAATCACCTTTCACAAACAAGACTGAACATTTTTTTCTGGTTGTATTTGGGAATTATATAATTAGTAATAGTAACGTACACCACGTGCAAACCACTGAAATCGGCTGATAAATGTAAACGTTATTATTGTTTTTATCCAGGAAAACCGCAGCTCACCCGTTTACTTGCATTTGTTCACAGCGCAGTCTTGCCCTCCGCAAAATGGCGGACACGTTGACGTATGCAGCAACGCTCCAAAGCGGCCAATAGGGCGTCTATGTATTTATTATGTCTATGATTATAACAATGTAATATGTAACGATAAAGTTTGCAGTGGCTTCATTAATTAATTAAAAACGTAAAAAACCAAAGCACACCTGATGCACATTTTTTTTGTTCTTCATTTTCTAGAACTGGAGTTTGAGAACCTTGCTGTATTTTTGTGTAATTAATTAAGAGAAAGTACACCGCCATCTTACGCCAACGAAAGTGACTTGAACGCACATACCGTCGTAAACACGACTTCCCACCTCTATACGAACTTCCCGGGAGGACTTGAACGCACCATAACATACCACTGGATGGCACTATTGACCAATCAGAATCAAGGATTCCAGAGAGCCGTGTAATAACCATAGACTGTAGGTAATAACACGTTTATTCCGTTTCCCTCAGCGTACTTCTCCCTGAAGGTGATCTACGCGCGCCGCAAGCACTCGGTCTCTCCGCCCGCCACCAGCGGCCCGCCCGAGTTTGAGCGGGTCTTCCGAGCCCAGTGAGTCCGAGGAACCGCACTCACACACATGAGATGAATACTGAGAGGCTTTCTCATATGTCTGTCATCATCTTGCTTTTCCAGAGCGAACTGTTCAGAGTATTTCCCCAGTTTCATCTTCTCACTTTGGCTGGCTGGAGTTTTCTTCAGTCAAGGTGAGTCTCTCTGAACTAAAAGACCCAGCACCACCATCATCATCGTCATCACAGACTACTGCCTCTGTTCTCAAAGAAGAACATATTCATTAATCATGTTTCCGCCACTGAATAAAAAACGTAATTTCGACTTTTTATCTCACAATTCTTCAACTTTTTTCTAAAAATTGACCCATTCATTCCGAGTTATAAAGTAAGAATTGTGTGATATAAACTCGGAAATTGTTATAAAGTCAGAATTGCGAGATATAAACTCTCATTATTGTGTTATAAATTCAGAATTGTGAGACATAAACTCAGAAATTGTTATAAAGTCAGCATTGCAAGTCAGAATGATTTCTTTAAACTCATAATTGTAAAATATAAAGACTATATATATCACAATTCTGAGAAAAGTCATAAAATAATCATTTAACCCATGACTGCAACATTTTGATGACACATGCTAAAAAATATTCCACATTATTTCTTGGCTCATTTGTGAACATTTTATTGATTTATTGATAATCCCCCTCCCCCCACCCCAAAATATGTTTTCGTTGCCACAACAATGGTACATAATCATGGAGAAAATTAGCATTATACAATGCTCAGAGAGTAATACAAAAATCCCACATTTTTTTCAAAAATGTCCAGCAATTATTCAAATTTGATCCAGGCATAGGTTTGTATCTTGTAGTGTGTCATGTCATATCATGCACTTCATGAAATGAGATTTCACTCGCTGTGCGTTCTTCTCTGCTGTGAAACAGAGGTGTATGTTACACTTTTTGCACATCACTTTGGGTGTTCCTGTGCACCCAGTTTCTGAACATGCAAAATAAAAAAATAAACCTGCTAAAAGGCTTCTCTACACCTTCATACACACTCACACACACACACATATTTTTTTATGTACAGTTCATGTCATTTTAAATAAGATTACTAAAGCAAATAATATTGCCTTCTTCTAACACCATGTGTTCCTGTGACCATATGTCAAAAAAGGACATTGCACAAATGGTGCATGATAGTGACTGCCAAACCTTATTGGACTGTTCTTTGATACTTTTTCAAACATTCTAATTGGTTGCAATCATTTAAAAAAACATGTACGGAACATAAGCTTAAGAAAACTTTCCGCGGTTAAATGCGATTAAACTCGCATTTGCTAAAAACAAGTCAAAATTATACGTTTGTATCTCGCAATTCTGAGGGATAAAAGGTCAGAATTGTGAGGGGGAAAAAGTCGCAATTATCTTTTAAATTGTTTTATCCCATGGAGGAAATAAGCTTCCATGATTAATCGTGATAAAATGCAGCTGTAATATTTTGTGGTATAGCTCACAAGACTAGCTCAAGCAGCTTGCAAATACAGTTGTAATCGCAATTATTCAACCCCCATTGCAAACCAGATTTATTGGCACATTTACTGACTTTCAGCTGTTTCCAATAAACAAATCAAAAGTAATTGAAATGGCTCAACACAACAAATGTTTCATGTGAAAGAGCTTCTGAAAAAGCAACCTAAGCTAGTTATTCTGGCATGTTTTTGTGTATTATTATTGCATTCGACAGAAACACACCGCCCTGAAAATGTCTTGATTTATTTACAGTAACAGAGAGCATCTAATGTTTCATTTGAAAGATTGAAAATGCCTATATGTTTGGTCAGACTGGTCAGTTTTGACGGGTTTAGGGTGTTTTTTGGGAGCTTGACGGATGGTAAGTCTAGCAAAAACCCCCTTAGGCTGGTCTAGAAAGAGGAACTTTCCATTGTGAGAAGTGTACAAATAATACCTGCCTTGTTACTGTGGTTAACTATATTAAGTCTATCTAGATTAAACAGCTTTCACATCTGACATTTGCTTCCACCATAATCTAATATCACACACCTCAGATTTGCATGTAAACAAAACAAACTTGTTTTATACAAAACAGTGCTGTCCTGTTGTTTAGTTGTGCTCTTTAAAAACACCTCCGTTCAGATCTAAACGAATGGAACAGGCCTAAAATAAGCTGGTGATCAATGTTAGGTTAAATCAAGCATCACAGTTACTATTACACTCTTAAAAATAAAGCTTCTTGATTGGCATCTATGGTTACATGAAGAACATTTAAAGTCCCCCTGTGGTGAAAATCCAGCTTTTAATGTTGTTTATATGTCTATGTGGCGTTTTTAATATAAATTAACACATGGTTTGTCTTAAAGCATAAGTCGACAGTATTGCTGAGTATTTTCTGCTTAAAACTGCAGTGAACCAAAGACAGTCTCAAAAACACAGTTTGAAATCGCTGGTGTTTCTGACGTCACAAACGACCTTGTAACCAATCAGATCAACGTATGATCGTCAACCAGTGGATCTCTGAGGTGCTGTGAGAGAAAATATTGGACCCAGCCTAGCACAGGTTACACAAGCATACAAGTACTAGGATTGGCGTCGGACGCTTCGCCATGTCCGACTGCCGAGGGGTTCGGAGAAAGTCGATATGGCTCGCCTAAGTGGGGAACTCGACTGGAGCAAAAGGCGCATGTATGCGCTCCATGTGGAGGGGAGTGGCGCAGCAAGCCGACACTAGAGCGGGAACTTCTGTGTTACTGGCTGCTTGAAGTGAGCACACAGGACGAAACCGGCTCAACTTAGGCTATAAAACCTAGCGAACGTGTTAGGTGTCGCCCAGCCCGCAGCTCTACAGATATCTGTCAGCAAAGGCTTAAAGGGTGGTCTCTGAAGAGCCGAAAGGACCAGAGACAAATCCCAAGAGGGTATCGAGAGTGGGCGAGGCGGATTTAATCTCCTCACCCCCCTCAGGAACCTGACGATCAGGTCGTGCTTTGCCAGCGATTTACCCTCAACTGATTTGTGATGTGCGGCGATAGCGGCAACATTCACTATAAGGGTAAAGGGAGACAGCCTTCGCTCCAGCCCTTCTTGCAGGAAGGAAAGCACTGCTCTAATCAAACAAGTTCGGTCGGTTCACCTGGTGAGAAGAACACCAATCAACAAACAGGTTCCACTTCAACGCATAGAGGCGCCTCGTAGAGGGGGATCTAGCGGAAGTGATGGTGTCAACTACCGCCTGGGGTAGGTCACCTAGAACGGGTGCCATAGGATGCTCCGTCTCTGAGAGAGAAGGCCCTCTCTCAGAGGAATTGGCCAGAGAGGGGTTGTCGCGAGGAGCACTAGTTCAGGGAACCAGGTCCGGTTGGGCCAATACGGCACAACGAGCAAGACCTGCTCCTCGTCCTCCCTGGCTTTGCACAGTGTCTGTGCAAGAAGGCTCACTGGGGGAAACGCATACTTGCGTAAGGCCTCGGGGCCAGCTGTGTGCCAGTGCATCCGTGCCGAGTGTCCCCTCGGTCAGGGAGTAAAACAACTGGCAGTGTGACGTGTCTAGGACGGCAAATAGATCTACCTGTGCGGTCCCAAAGCGCTTCAAAATCAGCTGGTACACCTGGGGATGAAGCTTCCTTGCATAGCTGGATGAGCCAGCGAGACAGGTTGGAAGCGCTAGCCAGGCTTCCAGACACTGTGCAAGCGGGACCAATGGCACCACAGACGTACCCACTGTGGGGCAGTGCGGCGGAATTCAAGGACTCGACTCGAACTGCATAGCGGCCCGAAGTGGGGTCTGAGAGTGTGGTGCAACACGTACCTGCTTCCGTAAGGGACAGAGTGAGTGTGTGGAGGCCTCTTGGGTGCGTCCAGAACACAGCCATTGCTGCTCGCTGGCGATAGAAGAGGGCCTTAGGGTCCTGCAGGTCCGTTCCTCTTCAGCACCTGCCCGCATATGCGCACAATCTTCTGCTGACTGGGATTTATAAAGGGATTTTTGTGCAGGATCTGGCAAATGCACGGGTTTATAAGTCTGAATATTTTTTGCCGTATGCCATTTTTGGCTTCCAGGCGCACGTACACTTTTGATAAGAATCCCACGCACAGTTTTATAAATGAGACCCCAGATCAATGAAAGATTCTTTGAGGAACCAAAAATGGTTCTACTATGTGATATATACAAACACATCATGTGAAACATGAGGATTCTCTCTCTCTCTCTCTCTCTCTCCTAGCATTGGCAGCGCTCTTCGGGATCCTGTACCTGTATGGCCGGTATCTGTACTTCCACGGCTATGCGGAGTCAGCTCAGGGCAGGTAAAGCTCTGTGTGTGGTCAGTAATGTTGGTGTGTGTGTGGCTGGTGTGGGCTGGTGTGGGCTGACCTGTCTCTGTCCTCTGTTAGACTGGAGCCGTGTGCGTGTGTGTGTTTGTTTGTGTGTGTGTGTTCACCTGTCTCTGTCCTCTGTTAGACTGGAGCCGCTGTACTTCAGTGCTAAGATGCAGTGGGCTCTGATCGCTCAGTCCGGGCTGGGTGTGTGTTTGTGTGTGTGTGTGTGTGTGTGTGTGCTCACCTGTCTCTGTCTTCTGTTAGACTGGAGCCGCTGTACTTCAGTGCTAAGATGCAGTGGGCTCTGATCGCTCAGTCCGGGCTGGGTGTTGTCTGCTCCCTCACACATGCCTATCTGGGACTGGACCTGATGCACTCCTTCACTCATCTACTGGGCCTGGCTGAACACACATGAACGACATTACATTTATACATTTATATCATTACATTTATATATCAAATAAAATGTTATTTAGTGGGGTTTTCTCTGCTGAGAATGCCCAATAGTGGAAGTATACATCTCACCTGAGAATTATGTCTTGTTTTTGTATCCTAAATACAATTAAATATTTATTTTGTATAATTTTACACAAATTACAACTTGACCAGAAATGACACAAAATAAAAACGATTCTGCTTCAAAGTGATATTTGATTATATTTAGTATGTTTTCTTCATACATCCCTTCTCATATTTACTCTCAAGCTTTTCACTGACAACGTTATCTAACAAGGTAAACAAGTATTAACTTAAGAAAACATTTAATGGGGCAATAGATGGATGGATGGATGGATGGATGGGTAGATAGGTAGATAGATATATGTATCTATATCTATACAGAGAGATAGATAGATTAAAAAAATATATAGACAGAGATAGAGAGATAGAGAGAGATGGATAGACAGATATATAGATTAGAAATAATAGATTGATGGATAGATGGATGGATGTTAAATACATGATATAAAAAGTTCAAATCTGTTACTACAAAATATGTCAAGACAACTTTTTTCCATAATCATTTAATTCAGTATATTTCAATAAATATTATTTCTCTGTGTTTGTTTAAAGGCATGCATTTATAATCTTTAAGCATTTGTAAACTGTAAACACTAGAATGTTGTTTGACAGACTTCACACAAAAATCTCTAAATCCTCAAGTGTTTGACTGAATTGTTCTGCATCTGTGGACAGTGTTTTGTATGTTTGACCACTAGGAGGCGCAACAGCTGAGTAGATCAATGTGAATTCTTTATTCCCTGCTGCTAATGTTTGATGAAATACCATAAAGCAGTCACTGGAGGCTGTGCTATATTGAAATGGAGAACATCTGCCAACATATAGAAACCCTTGAATGAGGCTTTGCTTCTGTACAGCAGCACCACAGAATCACTAAAACTACCATTCCTGGTGGGGAAAGCTGTGCTAAAGATTATAGGACCAGATTTAAATAAATAATTATTTATTTATTAAATAATTAATAAATAATTGTATTAATAGTAATGCTAATTTTATTTCAGCTGCGCATTTCGACCAGACCTGCATGAAATTACTTTGGAAATTAGTCTTGGAAAACACATTTATTAGCTATTGTCTTGATTTCATGACACAATAAACATGTTAAGAAAAATAAACACAAATGCACAGACACCATGAGCACATTACTGGATGTCTGACAATAGCCTGGATATCTTTTTGACAATTTTGTCTGCCTTCTAAACTACTTTTAACTCTCTCGCAGTTTTGATCATTTTTGCAAAACTGTCCCCCAGAATATTTTTTGTATGCACATCTGCACATAAAATATAGAGCCTCTGCTTTTAAACATTTTATTCTAGCTCTATGTACTTTTTTTTATCAACACTTTAATGTGGGTAAGTTTCATAAAAAAATCAACATTTTGAGAACAAAGCTGAGAAAAGCGCATTTTCTCAAAGACTATGTCTAGATCGGATTCAGATCGATGATCAAAACATAGATGAAGTAGATTGAGTCCATCAACCCCCTTCAACCATCAGTCGTTTCCTCTTCATGGGTATTGGGATTAGCAGTATGAAGGTAAACAGTCACTCTCAGGAATCATACTGTGGCACTGATGAGGTAAGTATTGTAGCGAACGGAGAAAATGATAGGACCTCGAGGGAACAAACAAAGTCACTGAACCGCCTCGGCGGCCTCAGCGAGGTCCCCCGCAGTTGCCCTTCCTGTGTAACTGAAGCCGGGCTATATATGTGAGAAGAAGTATTCTCTCTAGTATTGCTGAGTATTTTCTGCTTAAAACTGCAGTGAACCAAAGACAGTCTCAAAAACACAGTTTGAAATCGCTGGTGTTTCTGACGTCACAAACGACCTTGTAACCAATCAGATCAACGTATGATCGTCAACCAGTGGATCTCTGAGGTGCTGTGAGAGAAAATATTGGACCCAGCCTAGCACAGGTTACACAAGCATACAAGTACTAGGATTGGCGTCGGACGCTTCGCCATGTCCGACTGCCGAGGGGTTCGGAGAAAGTCGATATGGCTCGCCTAAGTGGGGAACTCGACTGGAGCAAAAGGCGCATGTATGTGCTCCATGTGGAGGGGAGTGGCGCAGCAAGCCGACACTAGAGCGGGAACTTCTGTGTTACTGGCTGCTTGAAGTGAGCACACAGGACGAAACCGGCTCAACTTAGGCTATAAAACCTAGCGAACGTGTTAGGTGTCGCCCAGCCCGCAGCTCTACAGATATCTGTCAGCAAAGGCTTAAAGGGTGGTCTCTGAAGAGCCGAAAGGACCAGAGACAAATCCCAAGAGGGTATCGAGAGTGGGCGAGGCGGATTTAATCTCCTCACCCCCCTCAGGAACCTGACGATCAGGTCGTGCTTTGCCAGCGATTTACCCTCAACTGATTTGTGATGTGCGGCGATAGCGGCAACATTCACTATAAGGGTAAAGGGAGACAGCCTTCGCTCCAGCCCTTCTTGCAGGAAGGAAAGCACTGCTCTAATCAAACAAGTTCGGTCGGTTCACCTGGTGAGAAGAACACCAATCAACAAACAGGTTCCACTTCAACGCATAGAGGCGCCTCGTAGAGGGGGATCTAGCGGAAGTGATGGTGTCAACTACCGCCTGGGGTAGGTCACCTAGAACGGGTGCCATAGGATGCTCCGTCTCTGAGAGAGAAGGCCCTCTCTCAGAGGAATTGGCCAGAGAGGGGTTGTCGCGAGGAGCACTAGTTCAGGGAACCAGGTCCGGTTGGGCCAATACGGCGCAACGAGCAAGACCTGCTCCTCGTCCTCCCTGGCTTTGCACAGTGTCTGTGCAAGAAGGCTCACTGGGGGAAACGCATACTTGCGTAAGGCCTCGGGGCCAGCTGTGTGCCAGTGCATCCGTGCCGAGTGTCCCCTCGGTCAGGGAGTAAAACAACTGGCAGTGTGACGTGTCTAGGACGGCAAATAGATCTACCTGTGCGGTCCCAAAGCGCTTCAAAATCAGCTGGTACACCTGGGGATGAAGCTTCCTTGCATAGCTGGATGAGCCAGCGAGACAGGTTGGAAGCGCTAGCCAGGCTTCCAGACACTGTGCAAGCGGGACCAATGGCACCACAGACGTACCCACTGTGGGGCAGTGCGGCGGAATTCAAGGA
This sequence comes from Meda fulgida, assembly GCA_030578275.1. Classification (NCBI taxonomy): domain Eukaryota; kingdom Metazoa; phylum Chordata; class Actinopteri; order Cypriniformes; family Leuciscidae; genus Meda; species Meda fulgida. Next base: position 1,549,608 of record CM060629.1, read on the forward strand.
CTCGACTCGAACTGCATAGCGGCCCGAAGTGGGGTCTGAGAGTGTGGTGCAACACGTACCTGCTTCCGTAAGGGACAGAGTGAGTGTGTGGAGGCCTCTTGGGTGCGTCCAGAACACAGCCATTGCTGCTCGCTGGCGATAGAAGAGGGCCTTAGGGTCCTGCAGGTCCGTTCCTCTTCAGCACCTGCCCGCATATGCGCACAATCTTCTGCTGACTGGGATTTATAAAGGGATTTTTGTGCAGGATCTGGCAAATGCACGGGTTTATAAGTCTGAATATTTTTTGCCGTATGCCATTTTTGGCTTCCAGGCGCACGTACACTTTTGATAAGAATCCCACGCACAGTTTTATAAATGAGACCCCAGATCAATGAAAGATTCTTTGAGGAACCAAAAATGGTTCTACTATGTGATATATACAAACACATCATGTGAAACATGAGGATTCTCTCTCTCTCTCTCTCTCTCTCCTAGCATTGGCAGCGCTCTTCGGGATCCTGTACCTGTATGGCCGGTATCTGTACTTCCACGGCTATGCGGAGTCAGCTCAGGGCAGGTAAAGCTCTGTGTGTGGTCAGTAATGTTGGTGTGTGTGTGGCTGGTGTGGGCTGGTGTGGGCTGACCTGTCTCTGTCCTCTGTTAGACTGGAGCCGTGTGCGTGTGTGTGTTTGTTTGTGTGTGTGTGTTCACCTGTCTCTGTCCTCTGTTAGACTGGAGCCGCTGTACTTCAGTGCTAAGATGCAGTGGGCTCTGATCGCTCAGTCCGGGCTGGGTGTGTGTTTGTGTGTGTGTGTGTGTGTGTGTGTGCTCACCTGTCTCTGTCTTCTGTTAGACTGGAGCCGCTGTACTTCAGTGCTAAGATGCAGTGGGCTCTGATCGCTCAGTCCGGGCTGGGTGTTGTCTGCTCCCTCACACATGCCTATCTGGGACTGGACCTGATGCACTCCTTCACTCATCTACTGGGCCTGGCTGAACACACATGAACGACATTACATTTATACATTTATATCATTACATTTATATATCAAATAAAATGTTATTTAGTGGGGTTTTCTCTGCTGAGAATGCCCAATAGTGGAAGTATACATCTCACCTGAGAATTATGTCTTGTTTTTGTATCCTAAATACAATTAAATATTTATTTTGTATAATTTTACACAAATTACAACTTGACCAGAAATGACACAAAATAAAAACGATTCTGCTTCAAAGTGATATTTGATTATATTTAGTATGTTTTCTTCATACATCCCTTCTCATATTTACTCTCAAGCTTTTCACTGACAACGTTATCTAACAAGGTAAACAAGTATTAACTTAAGAAAACATTTAATGGGGCAATAGATGGATGGATGGATGGATGGATGGGTAGATAGGTAGATAGATATATGTATCTATATCTATACAGAGAGATAGATAGATTAAAAAAATATATAGACAGAGATAGAGAGATAGAGAGAGATGGATAGACAGATATATAGATTAGAAATAATAGATTGATGGATAGATGGATGGATGTTAAATACATGATATAAAAAGTTCAAATCTGTTACTACAAAATATGTCAAGACAACTTTTTTCCATAATCATTTAATTCAGTATATTTCAATAAATATTATTTCTCTGTGTTTGTTTAAAGGCATGCATTTATAATCTTTAAGCATTTGTAAACTGTAAACACTAGAATGTTGTTTGACAGACTTCACACAAAAATCTCTAAATCCTCAAGTGTTTGACTGAATTGTTCTGCATCTGTGGACAGTGTTTTGTATGTTTGACCACTAGGAGGCGCAACAGCTGAGTAGATCAATGTGAATTCTTTATTCCCTGCTGCTAATGTTTGATGAAATACCATAAAGCAGTCACTGGAGGCTGTGCTATATTGAAATGGAGAACATCTGCCAACATATAGAAACCCTTGAATGAGGCTTTGCTTCTGTACAGCAGCACCACAGAATCACTAAAACTACCATTCCTGGTGGGGAAAGCTGTGCTAAAGATTATAGGACCAGATTTAAATAAATAATTATTTATTTATTAAATAATTAATAAATAATTGTATTAATAGTAATGCTAATTTTATTTCAGCTGCGCATTTCGACCAGACCTGCATGAAATTACTTTGGAAATTAGTCTTGGAAAACACATTTATTAGCTATTGTCTTGATTTCATGACACAATAAACATGTTAAGAAAAATAAACACAAATGCACAGACACCATGAGCACATTACTGGATGTCTGACAATAGCCTGGATATCTTTTTGACAATTTTGTCTGCCTTCTAAACTACTTTTAACTCTCTCGCAGTTTTGATCATTTTTGCAAAACTGTCCCCCAGAATATTTTTTGTATGCACATCTGCACATAAAATATAGAGCCTCTGCTTTTAAACATTTTATTCTAGCTCTATGTACTTTTTTATCAACACTTTAATGTGGGTAAGTTTCATAAAAAAATCAACATTTTGAGCACAAAGCTGAGAAAAGCGCATTTTCTCAAAGACTATGTCTAGATCGGATTCAGATCGATGATCAAAACATAGATGAAGTAGATTGAGTCCATCAACCCCCTTCAACCATCAGTCGTTTCCTCTTCATGGGTATTGGGATTAGCAGTATGAAGGTAAACAGTCACTCTCAGGAATCATACTGTGGCACTGATGAGGTAAGTATTGTAGCGAACGGAGAAAATGATAGGACCTCGAGGGAACAAACAAAGTCACTGAACCGCCTCGGCGGCCTCAGCGAGGTCCCCCGCAGTTGCCCTTCCTGTGTAACTGAAGCCGGGCTATATATGAATGCGAGGTTTACAGCTCAAGAACTGGTGTGGCTGCATGTGTGTCTGCCAGAGGACTGGAAGTGCTCGACTGGGGTCTTGGTCCACCCTCCGGGGTAGGCACAAATGTAGAGGAGGCCGGTGCTGGGGCTGTAGTGGTGCTTCCTCTATAAGGTGCCAATCTGTCCCGGTGCACGGCCACCTTCATACCCCTCGAGCCAACTGAACTCGGTAAACAACTTCTCTAATTCTCTCCAGAACACTGCACGGCCCAACCAACTTGGGGTCAAGTTTAGGGCACCTGCCCTTCTCTCTCTCAGGGCTGTACACCCACACCAGCTCTCCCACTGTGAAATGCCGCCCTTTTGCTTTTAAGTAATAATTCCGCTTCTGCTGGGTCCCCGCTTTTAACAGCTGCTTCCTTGCAAGATTATGAGCGGCTTCCAATGAGTTCTGAAGCTTCTAGCATACTCAGGGCCTGGGGGTACAGCAGGCGCATCAGATGGTGTCCCGAAAGACATTTCCCCAGGTGTTCTAATCTCCCGCCCTAACATCAAAAGGGCGGGTGTGCAAGAGGTTGAGTCTTGCACAGCGGATCGGCACGCCATTAGGATAAATGGCAAGTGCATATCCCAATCTCGCTGATGCTTGGCAGACACAACGGCCAGCTGTTCCGCCAGTGTCCTGTTAAACCTCTCATCACACGTTTTGTGAATCCCAAATTTTTCACACATCACAGAGAAGACACGCAACTCAAAATGGTCGCTGGTCGCTGTGTATGGATTCTGCAACCCCGAACTGGCTGAACTTGCCATCCATCAACACGTTCACTCGGCTTGCTGGTCAGGCAGTGCGTAAGCTGCTGGCCATTTAGTGAAATAATCCATAGCCGTCAGCACAAACCTGTTACCCCTCTCTGAACATGGAAAAGTACCCAGTACATCCACCCCCACTCTCTCCATTGGGCCTCTCACGGGGAACTGTTGCAGGGGAGCGAGAGACTGGACAGGCCGGGCCTTGCAGGCAGTGCAACTGTCGACAAAAATCCTCCACATCTCTTGACAAAGAGAGAATGGCCACTTCCTCCCACAGAGGTCGCTGCTGTGTTTGGACCCACTGGATTACTGTCTGCATGTCTGCATCTTCCTCTTGTAGCTGCCTCCAGTCCTCTACTCCCACTGTCCCCATGTCAAACACCCCGGCTTATCACCATGCTTACAAACCACAGAAGCCCCACTGGCATCCAGGTCCTCCAGCTCTATTTCCCTGACTTCTCTTTTGTCACAGTACAGACACCCATCGGCAAAGTATGGCAGACGAGAATGAGTGTCTGCGTTTTTATGGCCTGAATCTGGACGGTGTACTACTCTCATGTTGTATGCCTGAAGTTCCTCAATCCTTCCTTTGAATGACATTAGCCATTGGAGAGCTGAATGATCAGAGCGTAGAGTGAAAGTTAGCCCGCACAATTAATACTCAAAGTGTCGGACTGCAAAAAGCACTGCAACAAGTTCCCGTCTGATGACACAGTATCTATGTTCGGCCTTGTTGAACGCTTTGCTGTAGTAGGCCACGACTCGCTCACCCCCAACCCCAGACTGAGAGAGAACCGCCCCCATACCCACATTGTTGGCGTCCGTATCCAGAATGAAGGGCAGTGCCAGGTCAGGGGGGACTAATGCAGGGACTGTGACCAGAGCCTCTTTCAGGGCAGCAAAAGAGTTTTGACACCCCTCAGTCCAATCGAAGGACTTATCCTTCTTCAGCAGGTGGAAAAGTAGGTCCGCGATGCTGGAAAAACCATGCACAAACCTCCTGTAATATGAGGCCAACCCCAAAAAACTTTTGCGCTGCTGTGAGGTTGTAGGAGTGGGCCAGTTGCTTACCACCTGCACATTCTCTTCTATCGTGCCAATCCCCTGGCCCCCCAGCTTGTGCCCAAAAATAATAATAATAATAATACATAAGTCTTATATAGCGCTTTCCAAGGAACTCAAAGACGCTTTATAAATGAAACAAACAAATAATCAATGATGAGAGTGCTATTATAAATTGTAGGCAAGGTGAAACAGGTGGGTTTTGAGCAGTTTTTTGTAGGTGGTCAGTGAGTCCGAATTTCTGATGTGGATGGGGAGTGAGTTCCAAAGGGTGGGGGCAGCGATGGCGAATGCTCGGTCCCCCAAAGTTCGGTTTGTTGATTTGGTAATGGGTTTGAGAAGGCCCAAGTCGGCAGAGCGGAGGCGTCGGGAGGGGCAGTGATGCTGCAAGAGGTCAGTGAGATATGGAGGTGCCAAGTTATTGAGGGCTTTGTAAGTGATGAGCAGAACTTTGTAATGGATGTGCTGTTGTACAGGGAGCCAGTGAAGCTGTTGAAGGACGGGGGTGATGTGGTCTCTGGAGTGGAAGAAATGACATTTCTCCAGGTGCAGCTTCAAGCCAAACTCGCTTATGCGAACCAGCACACGCCTTAGGCTCTCCAAAGAGGTCTGAAATTATCTGCCATGGACCAGGATGTCATCCAGGTACACCAGACACTCTGACTGCGGAATACCCGATAACACCCTGTCCATTAACCTGGCAAAAGTCGCTGGTGAATTGCAGAGGCCAAAGAAGAGCACCCTGAACTGTAATAGCCCCTTGCTCGTACAAAAAGCAGTTTTCGGTTCTGGCATCGGGAGCAAGTTTTACCTGCCAATAACCAGTGCGCAGGTCCAGTGAAGGGAACTATGACGACCCAGTTACGAGGTCCAGCTACTAATCCACACGAGGGATGGGGTATGAGTCCTTCCTGGTGACTATTTCACTATATTACATTCTTCTTCTCTTCTTACATTTCCTTCTCGTTCCCCTTTTCGCTCTTTCCCTCACGAGCGCCCTCTAGAACAATTACTCAGAACACAACAATGGGTTCAACATTTCATTCAGTAACATTAGACAGTCTTGATTTATATGCTGTTTAATGTTTGATAATCATCTTATTTTACATGAGCGTCAGCAAGAGAAAGCAAGAGAAGGCTTGTTTCTGTTTCTTCACATGAGTTTTGGTCAAGAGATTCTGTACTCTTTCAGAAGTCGTGTAATAGCACCCCCTAAAGTATAACAGTGTAATTCTGTCATTGGTAGGGAAAGAGTTGAAAATATAATGGAGCAACATAGTTTCAGAATTGAAACTAGTAAAAAAGAAGAAAAAAACTCAATGGGAAAGTCAGCAATTGCATATGTGCTGCTAAACTAGTGTTGACACGTTCAGTAAATCTGGAGATGGAGGTAATGGTGAACATGTGTCTGTTTATAAGAGGAGCTGAAAGAATTAATAGAGGCTTTCATGTTGCATGAAAGAGAACACTGCACATCTGTGTGACTGTGCCACTGACTGAAGCAGCTGCATGAAGGCGTGTGGCATCATCATGATGTGATGAAGTGTTGAGAATAGTTCTAGTGTAATGATGATTTGTGTCCACTGGTCAGGTGGGTCAGCTGACCATAGTAGACGCCCCCTCAGATCAAGATCAACGTGATTAGGGATTTTAATTATAAAATATGCCATTTAGAAATTACATTTACCAAGTCCATTGTCGTCCTAATGTGAATATTAAAGGGTTAGTTCACCCAAAAATGAAAATTCTTTAATTACTCACCCTCACCCTAACCAGACGATTCCATAAGATTCCAGAAACAAATAATTTGTCTGTCCACACAAGACGCGAAACCAAAACCCACAGCCAATCAGAACAGCGTGTGGGCGGAGTCTCGCGGCAAGCGCAGTAGCGCATTGCAACAGAGAGTAATCCTGACGGCAATCGCAAGAAAATGGATAAGTACATAATCAAATTCACAAATATTACACAATTTAAACATTATTAAAAATCATAGGCTACTGAGTTACTAAAAGAGTCTGCAAAAAATACACTTGTTTGTTCACAATTTTAACGTTCTTGTTTCCATTTGTTTAATTTCAAGATCTGAGGTGAATTATCCATTGTTGCTTTTACAGCTACAAATCAGGAGCACTAAATGATATTCAAAGTCACATTACACACTTTTAACATTAAATAAAGCACATAAACAGTACCTGAGATTATCATAGTAGGCTACCTGAGTGTGTTTGTTGTTCCAGCCGCGACGTCGCGGAAAAATAGAAACTGTTTCTAAAAAAGAATTGTGGCGTGTCGCGGCAGGTTTGATTAACATGGAAAAGACGCGTTCAAGTGCGCGTCGCGTGTGTTAGGACAAGACTTTCGTTCATCTTCGGAACACAAATTAAGATATTTTTGATGAAATCTGAGAGCTGTCTCACTCATGGGCTCCAGAAAAGTTAATAAAAACATCGTTAAAATAGTCCAAGTGACTACAGTGGCTCAACCTTAAGTTTATTAAGCAGCGAGAATACTTTTTGTGCGACAAAAACGTCTTCTGTGTGGGCCTTTAGCTACGTTTACACTACACGCGACTTTGTCGCTGCAAGTTGCCAGTCGCTGACGATGAGGTCGCTAGTGGGCGTTCCCACTACTGGTTGCCTAGTGACTAGTAATGTTTATGAATGACATCCAAAAGACAGCGAATCAGCTTTCTTGCCGCTAAAAAACACAATTTCTGGAGGGAAAATACTAAATATAAATGTACTCCGTACATAAAAACGCCTGTACTGAAGCATGAAGATGAACGAGACACAAAAGTCGATTTTTTCATTTAAACCTACTTGGAATCCCCGCAATCGCCGAAACTCCTTTCCACGCATCATTCTTTTTATATATGTCCCAGTATGTGGGCAGAGACATGTCAAATAAAATCGGAAAATTGCTAACCGCAAGGATCAATTTTTCATCCATCTTTACGTGCACTGCAGGCCCAGGGGCTGTGGAGAAGGATCACGTGCGCTCCACTCCTATTGGTTGTCGTTCGCGAAAATCGCTCTTCATTTGCATAAAGTCAAAAATTTCCCACTTTGACGCATCGCCAGACACGCCCATCCAGTTGCCAACGGTCGCGACCGCGCGTGTCGCCGGAAGTTGCCCGCTCACCATTGAAAATGAATGGTATCGTGTCGCTTGGTCGCGTGTAGTGTGAAGGCAGCTTGTGAGTTCGCGAGAGCGCCGCGACGCATGCTCGAGAACTG
>CM060629.1:1562500-1627500 GCA_030578275.1 Meda fulgida
GCACACACACACCCACGACGAGGACTTAACAGAGCAGCCATCAAGTGTTAGACCGTATTCTAGGTTATTACGTGAGGAAGTTTTTAGTCCAATAATTAGAATCTCTGTTTTTTCAGAATTTAGTAGTTGGAAATTACTAGTCATCCAGTTTTTTATATCAGCTATACATTCGGTTAATTTTGTGAATTTGTGCGTTTCGTCAGGGCGTGAAGAAATATACAGCTGAGTATCATCGGCATAACAGTGAAAACTAATGCCATGTTTCCTAATGATATCTCCTAATGGTAGCATGTACAGCGTGAACAGCAGCGGTCCTAGTACTGAGCCTTGTGGTACGCCATACTGAACTTGTGATCGATAAGACATCTCTTCAAGTTAAGTGTAAATGAAATGGTTTAAACAAATCACCCAGACAGCAACATAGTGTCAGCCCAGATCCGGCCCACTTCTGGGCCGTGTGGAATCATGTGTACCGATGTGGGCCGGATCTGGGCTGACACTATGTTGCTGTCTGGGCCGATAGTTAAAACGCATGAGTGATTAGGTGTAAACAGGCCCTGTAATGTGAAGTAGAGTTGAGTACTTCCAGCAGACGGCCCGTATAAGTCTGCAGTCGAGTCTTTATCTCCCGTGTCAAACACCACCGGACTGACGGCTCCCACATCACTGTCACACCGTCCGGCTCCGAACCGCACCGGGAACTTCTGTTACACATTCACAAAACATCTCTTCTTCAGCTCAATTGGCACATGTTTACATTTGTTCAATGAAAATACTAATAATATTTAGTATTATTTTATTGGGTATGTATAGGGTCAGTCAGGGTCAGTCGGGGTTCAGTGTCAGTCAACAGGAGTTCTTGAAAGAAACGTCAAGTTGCACGAATGCCTTTTTCTTCTTGACACTACAGGCAAACGCATTGTTTATTTCAGGCACTGCTCAGGTTTGAGTTTCTGGGCTATTTGCTTCCATAGAATGTCTTTTTTCAGACTTGTGGAAAGAAAGCCACCAAAATGTACATTTAGGTTTTTAATACACTTTATCTATTTGCATCTGTAGATTTTCAAATGCAATACATTTGTTTGATTTTTTTCACTCTTTTTTCCCTCTAAATAATTTTTCAGAAATCTTTACACACACCAAACTTTACAGTTTTATTCCTATCTACAACGACAGCAACATAGTGTCAGCCCAGATCCGACCCACATTTGGGTTGTTTAATCCACTTGTACTCAATGTGGGCCGGATCTGGGCTGACACTGCCTGGGTATATTCTGAAGGTTTGATTATAATATAGCATTCATCTGAAATACATTTAACATTTTACTCTCAGAAACATGGTAAAAAAGAAAAGAAAAAAACAAGATAAACCTGTAAAAAAAAAAATTCTGTTTCCTCAAATGAATGCAAATTAACACATATTTAAAGTCCCCCTGTAGTCAATAATTGTATCCCTTAAAACTCATCTGTGATCACTAAAATTACATTTAACTGGTTTGAAATCGCTGGTGTTTCTGACGTCACAAACTACCTTGTAACCAATCAGATCAACGTGTGATCGGTGGAGTGTGTGGAGGCGGGGCTCATTTGCATATTCATAGAACTGCGCATACTAAAGTAGGTAAGGGTGTCGAGTTACAGTCAAGATTTTAAGGCATGAAGAATTTTTTTCAAGGAAAATTTTTTAAATATGTAATTTTGGTGATCAAAGACGAGATAAAGATGGATAAAATGATTGATTACAGCGGGACTTTAAAAAACGGTGCGGAAAGCAAAAGCTTGTATTATCGTTTCATCTGCGTCCATTGCAAATCACACCGTTTTTACTTATTTTCCGGCCTAAGCTTTTCCGGGTCAGTATATCTACAGTAAATATATAAAACATGTATTTTTGTGAAAATAATCGCCAACATAAATGGACAACTTTAAAGGCGATTTTCTCAATGTTTCGATTTTTTTGCACCCTCAGATTCCAGATTTTCAATTTCAATCTGAATTTCATAAAATTGACCCAGGTAACTGGTTTTGTGGTCCAGGGTCACATATAGTGTAAAAGCAGATGTCAGATATGGGATCATTTTAGATGTAAACTCCCAGACAGCAACAAGTGTCGGTGTCATGTGTACCGGATGTGGGCCGGATCTGGGCCGACACTATGTTGCTGTCTGGGCTGGTCGTCAAAAAATTGAATGCAGTCAACAAGCAGCCGTGTAAATGTGTCCGACTTTTTAGAAGCGGTACATCTGTGCAGGTTGGGTTTTTATTTTGCAGGCTGGTGTGTCTGACCTTGAATAGGTGGTAAAGGTTTCCAGTGTCTCTCAGGAACCCGCTCTCTGTATGGTAGCGCAGGATGGCAGAAGACGTCCAGTTGCTCAGCTGCTCATTATTGGGAACGTGCCACACGGACACGTCTTGAGCAGAGATGTCGTAGTAGCCTGGATTCTGTGGATTCGACAACATTCGGGCATCAGATTATCAGTCTCAGTGGAGTCAATGATGTAGGAGTGAGAGGAGCTTGTTGTCACACGCTTGTTTTAAATACTTCCACACATGCAAGATGAAACTTAGTGTGTTTACTAGTTGCCATATCAACACTATATAGAGAAAAAAAATTCAGATATCAGAAGATATCACTGAACATTTATTTGACCATAGCAAAGTAAACTTTTTATGTTAATTTTTCATCCGTTTTTTGTGTTTATTTAAAATTAGACAAATCTGGTATTATTTGAATCTTATATCTGTTATTTAACAGTTGATATAGTTGTTTAATGCTGATCTCACCAGCAGAAGACACTAGGAGAGTTTAAACCGGGGCATGTTGTCACACTGCACTCAATGAGGCCCTATTAGAACTATGATATTCTATTCCATATGTTTATGAATTCTATTGAGAAACCAGGAGAAAAATGTTGATGTTGAGATGTTTGTTGTCAAACTCAAAAATATATATTTTTTAATTATTAAACAATTCCATTATTTAATATAAAATAATTTTAATTTGAATGTTATTGACAAAATATTTTAGTTCGTCTTGTATATTTGTTTGATTAGATCAGAAAACATTTTAATCTGTCATAAAGTCATGTTTTAATGTACCTCACCTATGGGGCATGTTGTCACATTTCATTTTCATTCTTTTTAAGGGTAAATCAAGAAAACAGTATACACTGTATTAATGAAACAAAACCACATAGTTGTACTAGACATGTGTCCAACAGATAGCAACATAGTGTCGGCCTAGATCCGGCTCACATTTAGGCCGACACTAAGTTTCTGTCTGGGGGGAAATGAATGTGGGAACAAGAAATACTCTGAACCTTAAGTAGGTTTACACAAACTGAGAAAGTCTAAAAGTGTTAGGTCTCCCTTACCTTGTAGTCGTCGCTGGTGGAGCCCTCTGCGGTGCCGAAGGTGTGTGTGTTGGCCCATGAGCCGTCTCCTTCGGGCCGGTTCTGGTCATTCCCCTGCTGGCTGGACCAGCGGTCTCCAGAAGAGCACTTTCCTCTGATGTAGTTCTCATGAACGCTGGCCACCAGAGTCCAGCCGCCTCCCGCTGAGCTCATGTCACAGAACGCCTGGTAATACGTGCCGCTCGCTGTGCTCAAGATGTACATGCCGTCTGACAGAAACACAGCCCAGATCACACTTTCAGGTCTCGCTTTACTCGGTTTCTCTTTATTTTGATGGTCCCTTTAACACATTCTGTTGACTATAAGTAACGTTGCACCTACATGTGTACTAACTCTCATTAGTGTTACTAGAGTATTAGTAGAGTATTAGTAGAGTATTAGTAGAGTATTAGTAGAGTATTACTAGAGTATTACTAGAGTATTACTAGAGTATTAGTAGTGTTAGTAGAGTATTAGTAGATTATTACTAGAGTATTAGTAATGTTAGAGTATTAGTAGATTATTACTAGAGTATTAGTAGTGTTCGTAGAGTATTAGTAGAGTGAGTATTAGTAGAGTATTAGTAGAGTGTTAGTAGAGTATTAGTAGTGTTCGTAGAGTATTAGTAGAGTGAGTATTAGTAGAGTATTAGTAGAGTGTTAGTAGAGTATTAGTAGTGTTAGTAGAGTATTAGTAGAGTATTAGTAGAGTGAGTATTAGTAGAGTGTTAGTAGAGTATTAGTAGAGTGTTAGTAGAGTGTTAGTAGAGTATTAGTAGAGTATTAGTAGAGTGAGTATTAGTAGAGTATTAGTAGAGTGTTAGTAGAGTATTATTAGAGTGTTAGTAGAGTATTAGTGTAGTGTTAGTAGAGTGTTAGTAGAGTATTAGTAGAGTGAGTATTAGTAGAGTATTAGTAGAGTATTAGTAGAGTATTAGTAGAGTATTAGTAGAGTGAGTATTAGTAGAGTATTAGTAGTGTTAGTAGAGTATTAGTAGAGTGAGTATTAGTAGAGTGTTAGTAGAGTGTTAGTAAAGTATTAGTAGAGTGTTAGTAGAGTATTAGTAGAGTGTTAGTAGAGTATTAGTAGAGTGTTAGTAGAGTATTAGTAGAGTATTAGTAGAGTGAGTATTAGTAGAGTGTTAGTAGTGTTAGTAGAGTATTAGTAGAGTGTTAGTAGAGTGTTAGTAGAGTGTTAGTAGAGTGTTAGTAAAGTATTAGTAGAGTGTTAGTAGAGTGTTAGTAGAGTATTAGTAGAGTATTAGTAGAGTATTAGTAGAGTATTAGTAGAGTATTAGTAGTGTGTTAGTAGAGTGTTACTAGAGTATTACTAGAGTATCTTCATTTTGTATGTTAAAATTTGATTAAAAAAGAAAAAATATAAGAAATATAAATTCAAATAAGTGTGTCTGAACGTAGCATATTTTAGCATGGTTTTCAGAATGGTTTTGAAAATAAAGCTGAGTGAAATATGACAGCGCTCACCCTGTGTGCCGCCGTGCTTCTGCCGGATCTCCAGGCAGCTTCGAGCGACAGTCCTCAGTCGCGCGTGATACTTGCCCAGCTCGGGGTTAATGTAGGAGCCGTTGACAATAATCGGCTTGGGGCTGATAGCGGCTCCCAATACTGCAGACAACAAGAGATAAGATGACCACCACGTCTATGAGCTAATCTGCCCAGACAGCAACACAGTGTTGGCCCAGATCCGCCCACATCCGGGCTGTGTGGAGTCCAGGTGTGCCAGATGTGGGCCGGATCTGGGCCGTGTGGAGTCCAGGTGTGCCAGATGTGGGCCGGATCTGAGCCGTGTGGAGTCCAGGTGGGCCAGATGTGGGCCGGATCTGAGCCGTGTGGAGTCCAGGTGTGCCAGATGTGGGCCGGATCTGAGCCGTGTGGAGTCCAGGTGGGCCAGATGTGGGCCGACAAAACACTACGTTGCTCTCCGGGTGTGTTCACAGTCACATGAGTTAAGTGTAGCTCCACAGTTCAGAATAATTTCACATCACACTTGCAATGTTTACAATGTTTCCTGTCCAAATATCAAACTATTCTTAAATCAAGATTCATTTACTATAGTAAAATGCCATATGATATTATGTCTTGCTTTATGGGGAAATTAATAAAAATTAAGGGAGTTTTTGCTTAAAACGCGCAAAATTACCTGGCAATGGGGTAAGAAAAATAATCTTGTTTCTGTTTGAATTAATTTTTTTTGGCAGATAATTTTGCTTTTTTTTTAAGGAACAACTCACATAATTTTGATGAATTTCCCTAGAAAACAAGACTATATCTTATGTCATTTTACTCATCTAGTAAATGCATCTTGATTTAAGACTTTTTTGATATTTGGCAAAAATACTAAGTAAGAAAAGCATATTTCCTCCACCTACCAGTGTGCTGTAAGTGCAGAAGGCACATCAGGAGTGAAGCGCAGCGATGCATAGTGTTGAGTTTCAGCTCGTGGTCTCGTCTGATGAAGACTGTTCTGTCCCGCGGCTTTTATCTCCCATCATCCCAGCTGATATCTGGAGTAAAACAGCTCATTGTGCAACCCCAGCTCGTGTGTAATCTTTAAACACACATAACGCCAGCGCTGGACTGGAAATCAGGGAAATGCCCATTACTGAAACTCCAATACATCATCATATCTGTTTACTTTTTCTGCAACATCAGTTTGTTACATCCCACATTCATGTTCTTGGCACGTGCTTTCATCACAACACATTACGGGAAAGTGCATGTATTTGTGAAAGTGATGAATGCATTGGATCAATGCCATTCGTTGAGTTCGATTCTGATGAAAAAGTGAGATTATATTCTTATATGAAATAAATGGTAAAATCTAAATTAACTGGCTTTATTCAAGTCAAAAATATGATTTAACATCTCAGAATTAGCCTATTAATTCACACAGACAAAACTTGTTAGTACGGGAAGCACTTTTTACTGTGAATGTTTCTTTTCCATCTAGATGTTGCTTTGTTTTCTCTTGTATTTCTCTGTTCCACTGAAGCTCGTGATGAAAACGGAGTCATTGAGCAGGACTAAAGCACTGTGACCAGTGTCCGCTTGCACACGTGACCCGAGGCCAATGTCCCCTGAAGCGCTGCTGTCAGTGTCGGCTTCAGTTTAGGCTTTCCCAATCGCTGGTCATCTGCTCAATTCCCACAATCAGACCCTTCCGAGAGCTCTGGGGATTCCCCACATCACAGAATAGCCATAGTTAGGCAATGTGGTTTGTGAACTATTTGGCAAAAAATCACAATTTGCTTGTTTTTAACATATATTATAAAACACAAAACTATTTTTCTTCCTAGTCAGCTTTTCAAATAGAAAAAAATATTATGTGATTATTATTTTATTAGTATGTGACTAGTGCTCTTGCTTGGCATCTTTCTGAAGTGTCAGATAGAAAAATGATGAAAAACGTTTTAAATCAGATGTATATCTAATATCTGAACATCTGACCGGCTTCTAAACACGCGTTTCTGATTCCCCTGTGAATGATGTGTAATCTTCAGCAAATGTGATGTTTCACTCTAAACAATGCTAACCCCAATTTGGGTCAAATATGGACAATCCCAAATGTTGAGTTAAAAATGTAATGTAAAGTTTTAACCCAACTTTAACTTTCTCTTTCAATTGTAAATGTTTTAATTACATTTTTAACCCAACTTTAACTTTCTCTTTCAATTGTACATTTTTTAACCAATGTCTTTGCTGCTGACCTTCGATGATCCAATTCAACCATATTAATAAGCAAAAATTACTTTCGATTCACTCTAAAAAACGTTGGGTTGTTTCAACCCAAATTTGGGTCAAATATGGGCAAACCCAAATGTTGGGTTAAAAATGTAATTAATAAAGTGAGATTAAATGCATAAAGTATATTGTGTTATTTAACAATTTTTGCAGATTCGCATAATATTCTGAGTTTGCGTTTCACTGTTTTTATTCATTGTGAGGAATATGAATCTGTTTTTGTGTCAGTAAGATGAGTAAATGCTCACATTAGATCTACAATCCCCATCATGTTCACACACACTCCAGACAGCAACTTAGTGTCGGCCCACATCCGGCCCACATGACTCCACACGGCCCGGATGTGGGCCGGATCATTTACTTTAAATAAAACTTAACTGTTACCATTGTTGTGTTTTGCATGCATTATACATCATTCACACACACACACAGAATGTATGTATATATATATATATATATATATGAATATATGAATGCAAACAGAAAGATAACTGAAGTGGAGGAAATGAGTGAAAGTCCATTAAGATTTCCCCGCCTCAAAAACCGCACTCAAACCAATCAATTAATCTGAACGCGTGTTTTCTGAGTAAACAAAGCATAAGTGTGGATGAGTGGTCGTGCTGTAAAGTGTGGAAGTGTTAAAATTAAAACAAACATGTAAAGAAACCAGCACAGGTGACTGCCGGTAGCGAGGACCAGAGATGGCGACGATCTCGGAGCTTTTATCTCCTGTGGAGCACTGGGACCTGGTGTTCCCAATCGGGAAGGACCTCTGCAATCAGCTCCTCAAAAGCAGAAGAACACATCACCCTCGCTGTACTGACAAACATAAACAGTCAAGACACACAGGGGCGTCACAGAGATACACATATCATTTAAGGTAACAGAGATTGTTTTGGCTTTATAGCGGTTCTTGAATAATGTTATTTTCCAGCTAAAGTTAGTTTTGATTGATTCACTTCTGTTGAAATGATCATTAGTTATTAAATTAGGGGCCGCTAAGACTCCGCCGTTCTCTCTGAACAGACTTTAAACTGAACCTGTGAGAAACGCTGATGCGTTCACGTGCGCATTAAGAATATATTCTATAGTTATGTGCGTTTGAATATATGTGAATATATGACTTGACTTGAGATCCTCAGTGTCTCTTCGCACTCGTGGGGACGTAAAGGCCAGCAGAACACATTACCTTTATACTGAAAGAGTTCAGATACTTCTAGAATAATGAGGATGATGAGAGTAATGCAGGCTTTTACAATAAGGTTCATTATTCAACATTAGTAATGCATTAACTAACATGAACTAACCATGAGCAATACATGTGTTACAGTATTTATTCATCTTTGTTAATGTTAGTTAATAAAAATACAGCTGTTCTTTGTTTCTTCTTCATGTTAGTTCACAGTGCATTAACTAATGTTAACAAGCACAACCCTTGATTTAATAATGTATTAGTAAATGCTGAAATTAATATTAACTAAGATTAATTAATGCTGTAGAATTGTTCATTAGTTCATGTTAACTAATGAACCTTATTGTAAAGTCTTACCCAAACCTTTGCTGTAAAAGTCATCTCATGTTGCTTGTTACTAAAGTGTTTCTAAGAAATATAAAAATATATGCTTTTTTTTATAAAAATAAAAAACTATATAATATATGCAGTTTATAACAAAACAGATTCTCCTATCCACGTCATTACATACATTATCATCAGTCAAATGTGTTGTGGACAGGACATGAAAATCCATTAATACTAAAAATAAATGTTTATGTTCACATGTGGACTAAACAGCAGTTCATAAACTATTGCTTCATCTGATCTCTAACTTCTAAACACAGAAATGATCGATTAACTGCATCTCTCTGCTCAGCCATGAACTGGTCGAAAGCTGATGATGTAACATGCAGGTATAGGCCCGCCCTCACGTGATACTGATTGGTCGATTGATAAGCTTAAATCTGATTGGCTAAGAGTGCGACTGCTCTGTGTAGGAGGAAAGCGCTGCCAGGAAAGTCTAAACACACACACACACATCCAAGGCGATTCACACGTGAATGATGATTTGCACATTCACATTCAAGGATAAACTCGTACATTTTAAACATTCAAAGGTTTTTGTGCAGTTGTATATCTACGAAATTGTGTTTTGCATTTGTGAAATCTATTTTATGAATATATCATTTTATTTTGCGCATGTGAATTGCTCCGGGGCCGGTTCTGCTCCTGACACCGCAGGGCTTCGGCCGGGTAAGAGCTCGGGTCACTGCGGTCCGGGGCCAGTTCTGCTCCTGACACCGCAGGGCTTCGGCCGGGTAAGAGCTCGGGTCACTGCGCTCCGGGGCCAGTTCTGCTCCTGACACCGCAGGGCTTCGGAGGGGTAAGAGCTCGGGTCACTGCGCTCCGGGGCCAGTTCTGCTCCTGACACCGCAGGGCTTCGGAGGGGTATGAGCTCGGGTCACTGCGCTCCGGGGCCGGTTCTGCTCCTGACACCGCAGGGCTTCGGCCGGGTAAGAGCTCGGGTCACTGCGCTCCGGGGCCAGTTCTGCTCCTGACACCGCAGGGCTTCGGAGGGGTATGAGCTCGGGTCACTGCGCTCCGGGGCCAGTTCTGCTCCTGACACCGCAGGGCTTCGGCCGGGTAAGAGCTCGGGTCACTGCGCTCCGGGGCCAGTTCTGCTCCTGACACCGCAGGGCTTCGGAGGGGTATGAGCTCGGGTCACTGCACTCCGGGGCCGGTTCTGCTCCTGACACCGCAGGGCTTCGGACAGGTATGAGCTCGGGTCACTGCGCAGGGCTTCGGACGGGTATGAGCTCGGGTCACTGCGCTCCGGGGCCGGTTCTGCTCCTGACACCGCAGGGCTTCGGACAGGTAAGAGCTCAGGTCACTGCGCTCCGGGGCCGGTTCTGCTCCTGACACCGCAGGGCTTCGGCCGGGTAAGAGCAAGGGTCACTGCGCTCCGGGGCCGGATCTGCTCCTGACACCGCAGGGCTTCGGCCGGGTAAGAGCTCGGGTCACTGCGCTCCGGGGCCGGATCTGCTCCTCACACCGCAGGGCTTCGGCCGGGTAAGAGCTCGGGTCACTGCGTTCCGGGGCCGGTTCTGCTCCTGACACCGCAGGGTTTCGGCCGGGTAAGAGCTCGGGTCACTGCGTTCCGGGGCCGGTTCTGCTCCTGACACCGCAGAGTTTCGGCCGGGTAAGAGCTCGGGTCACTGCGTTCCGGGGCCGGTTCTGCTCCTGACACCGCAGGGCTTCAGCCTGGTATGAGCTCGGGTCACTGCGCTCCGGGGCCGGTTCTGCTCCTGACACCGCAGGGCTTCGGACAGGTATGAGCTCAGGTCACTGTGCTCCGGGGCCGGTTCTGCTCCTGACACCGCAGGGCTTCAGCCTGGTATGAGCTCGGGTCACTGTGCTCCGGGGCCGGTTCTGCTCCTGACACCGCAGGGCTTCGGACAGGTATGAGCTCGGGTCACTGCACTTCAGGTGCTGGTAGAATTTCACAGCTCTTTTTTGGATAGTGATCAATAGGGGGTATTGTCCTAATTCAGCTCTGCAAGAGTTGTTTGGTGTCGCTCTGTTTACTTTTAGGATGCTTTTACAAATTTGGGTATGCAGACTTTCAATTTCCTCTTTTTCCCATTTTGAGAAATCTTGGGTTTTTAGCGGTCCCCATTTCTCGCAGTCTCTCTCTCTCCCTCTCTCTCTCTCTCTCTCTCTCTCTCTCTCTCTCTCTCTCTCTCTCTCTCTCAGAGATGAGACTTTGTGATATAGTTCAACAGAATGCATCACTTTTTTAAACCTTGTATTCAGTTGGTTGTCATTAATTGTAACTCTGATATCACAGCCCTCCCGACTGTTTTTAAGTCTTCTCTTCTTTGTTGTGAGACATTTGTGTGCTTGTTTGTCAGATAGACATGATTGGTCTGAATATCCATCTGGAGATAAGAGTCTGTCGTCTGTCAGGAATGTGTTGTGAGATTGTTTGGCATTCCTTCATGAGACGACTGACCTCAAGCCACTGAAACTGGTGTTTATGTGCGTCTTCAGCGTTTCCTCTCCGTCTGCCGAACGCATCAACAGCAAGCAGCAGTTCACCTCGGTTTACTGTCACACACACTGTTTACGCCGTACAATGATGTTTAGCTCCTGTCCTAGTGTGATAAGAGGAGGTGGAGGAGAGGGAAGCTCATGAAACACACACACACGCACGCACGCATGCACACACACACACAGACACACACGTCTGGTCCACTATCTTTGTGGAGACTCTCCATGGACATAATGATTTTTATACAGTACAAACTGTATATTCTATGCCCTTACACTAACCCTACCCATCACACACACACACACACACACACACACACACACTAACCCTACCCTAACCCTACCCATCACACACACACACTAACCCTACCCTAAACCTACACATCACATACTCACACACACACACACACACACACACACACACACACACACACACTAACCCTACCCAACACACACACACTAACCCTACCCCTAAACCTACCCATCACTCACTCACACACACACACACACACACAAACCCACACACACTAACCCTACCCTAAACCTACCCATCACATACTCACACACACACACACACACACACACACACACACACACACACACACACACACACACACACTAACCCTACCCCTAAACCTACCCATCACACACTCACACACACACACACACACACACAAACCCACACACACTAACCCTACCCTAAACCTACCCATCACATACTCACACACACACACACATACACCCACACACACTAACCCTACCCAACACACACACACACACACACACATACACCCACACACACTAACCCTACCCAACACACACACACACACTAACCCTACCCCTAAACCTACCCATCACAGAAAACATTCTGCATTTTTACATTTTTAATAAAACATTGTTTTTTAATCAATTTCCCTTGCGGGGACCATTGGCTAGTCCTCACAATGTAACATGAGCGCACACACATACACACACACAGAATGTGTCTGGACTGTGGTCTAATTTAATTCACGTATGCCATTTTGAAGAAAACCTCAGCGACGCAATGTGGCAGCCAGATTCAGGATATACTGGGACTTTTGTTTTTGTGCAGCATTTCATATGGAAAAACTAATTGCATGAGGTTTTTGTACACATGCATGAGTGGTATTTTGAAAGAAAACCTGAGTGAGATATGCTTCTCTCTGTTAAGCTTTGCTCACCATTCACACGGTTATTACCGGAAAATAGATCCTTATGTGTGAAGCTTTCAAGAACATGTCCAGGTCATATTTTACCACAAAAGCAACAGGAACTTCAACTTTCATTTTCAACGTAAACATTTTTACTTACATTTTTTAACCCAACATTTGGGTTTGCCCATATTTGACCCAAATTTGGTTTCAAACAACCCAGCATTTTTTTTAGAGTGTATACATGTTTAACATGAATAATATTTTAAAACGAGTATAGAATAGTTGAAATGAAAACCTGTATGCATTTTTTCATGGAACACACAGCAAAAATAAATCAATACACTGCATCTATTAAACTCATGCCATACTATAGCTTTGTGTGTGGAAAAGACAACAACTTTTCTAAGTTCACAGTAAACCAAGGCTTCACGGGCTTATTGCTTTAATATATATATCCTTTGTGACCTGCAGAAAAAGAGAGTGACGGGGAGAAAGTTAAAAAGCAAACAACTGGGACTCAGATTGCAGGAAACAGTGTGGAGGAACACAATACGAGAGCATGAGTAGTCAAACCCTTGGCTTATACTCGGCCCAAATGGAGTTAATTAGAAATTGGAGAGAGGATTATGTGTGAAAGCAAAGCCCTGTTTATTTAAGACATGAAGTGACCTCTGACCCCTGAGAAACACATGCACACCAGTTCTGAGAGTAGGAATAACTCTCTACAGCCCAATTCATAAGCATCAGATCACACATAAATATACAATCCGGTGTGTAGGCCTGTGATCTCTTTGAACAGGGCAAGGCTATCACGTCTGTTATCATGCAGCGCTGTGTTCTCGCTGGGAACAGCTTTTTATTGGCTCCAGGTAATGGGATAGTTTATGTTCGGAGACCCCCATGCAGAGGGGAAGTGGGGTCTGCTCTTTTCCCCTTTCACCATCCTCTTTTCATTGGCCACAAGCCTTCAATAACATATATTATTCTCTTGCTTGTACAACCAAAACCACTGGGAGACGTTTAAAATTAAATATGCGAATGGTAGCAGTTCACGCATTAGGTATTGTGGACTAAAACGTTTTTTTTTTTAGATTCATTAATATGGAACAATGTCCTGATATTTAGTTAAATGCATTAAAAATGCATTAGCATATAAATAATTATTTAATAAAAAAAAAGAGGATTAGGCTACCACTAGAATTTTTTTTAAATAAAATATTTTCTTCCCAATACAAATTATATGCAGCATATAAATGAACGAGTAAGATTGAAGTAAAACATGAACATACATTTTAGTATTTGGTATGTCTGCCCGTTTTTGTAATAAAGACTGACTTTGCAAAGGTATACCAAGACAAAAAATACATTCCTCAACTCCCAGACATTTCACAAAACCATCAAATTGAAGCACAAATCAGTTATTTTTAAAATGTCTAGCACTAAAGGTTGTTGGAGTGTGTCATAGCAGTGACTATCTGGGTTTGTGATAACAGCAACAGGTTCTGGACTTCACATCAGCACTCTCAGAGTTCAGATCCAGGCCTTGTTTTTGTTTTCAGGGCCCCTGAGGGTCTCCCCTTAGGTTTGCTTCAACACTGATGACAGATTCCAGACACTACGACTCTTATTGTGTTTATTTAAAGGAGTAAAGTCAGATGTGTGAAGAGCTAGAGGCAGTGAATGAAAGAAGCGGGATCATGTTTCTTTAAAAGCCCACCGTTGATTCCAGACTCATTGCTGCAGACGGGTGGGAGTTAAGCAGCACTGTACACTCCTCCATCGATGTTTGTCATTGACTCGCAGGCCATTCCCCCTTGAACGAGCCATCCCAGTTCCACAGCTCCTCACTTTAGTCCTGAGCCGGGAAGCTGCAGCTGTGTGTGAGTGAGTAGTGCTTTAGAATAACATTGATTTGGTTTAAGCTTTATGTAAAAATCAGAAGGGTCTGGAAATAATCTTTCATGAAAGTGGTTTTGTTGTGTGTATAGTGATCAAAATTTTAGCATGATTGTTTGTTGTTTAATATTTGTATTAAGTAACATGTCTGTTGACATCAGTAGAACTCAGTTTCTATGAAGTTACTCTAAAGTTAGATTATTTTCTCATTTTTGTGACTTTTAAATTCTCTTTAAATGGTAATTTATAGAGTACCTGTTTGTGGTTGTACTGTTTTAATCATAAATTATTTTTAAAGCATTTTTCTTATTTTTTACCATAGAGTAGGTGTATAGGTATATAGGTTTTGGTGTATAGGTTTTTGAATATCTTTTGTGAATTGTAGATGTCTTGAGATGCATTAGAATGCCTATCTAGGTGCTTAGCACATCTGACTCCACATAAAAGACAATAGGAAACCTCACACACAGTCATGCTCCAGGTTTTGCTCCTTCTGGCAGCTCTTATTGAGTGTCCACCCTGTTACGCCCACAATATGGGCTCCGCTCCCCTCATTATCCAATATCGTGTCTGGGAAGAACAGCCCTCAGGGACTAGGGTGGGTCGCCTGCTGGATGACCTACGTGAGCGTGGGGTGACAGGGTCACTGGAAAACTTCCGGGTCGTGCAGCACAGACACGCCCCACCGGTCACAGTTGCTTTGAGGGATGGTACCGTGTCAACACTAGGCCGGCTGGACCGCGAGGAGCTATGCTCGGGTGAAGAACTTTGTGAACTGGCTTTCAGTGTGCTCTACAGAAAGGGTGGTGCTATGCATTTCCTCTCAGTTCATGTGGAGGTGATGGACCTTAATGACCACAGCCCAGTCTTTCCCAGTCTAGTGCAGGAGGTGGAGATCTCGGAGACGGCCTCAATAAAAATGCGGATCCCTTTGGACCGTGCTGTAGATCCAGATTCGGGGCCGAACGGCCTGCAGACTTACTCCCTGTCTTCCAACCTGCACTTTGCTCTGGATGTCAGAACCTCTGGAGGGGCCAAGCAGGCCGAATTAGTGGTCATCAAAGAATTGGACCGGGAGTTGCAGCCATCTTTAGAACTGTTTCTGACAGCCTGGGACAAAGGAAACCCACCAAAATCAGGCAGCACAAAAGTTATAGTCACGATTCTCGACTCCAACGACAATAGCCCTGTGTTTGAGGAGGCCCCAACAGTTATTGAGCTAGCAGAGGACACCGTCCGTGGGACAATAGTCATCAATTTCCATGCTACAGACCCTGATCAAGGTGCTAATGGAGAGGTTGAGTACTCCCTTAGTAAACATGTCCCACAGGATGTGCAAAGACTATTTAGCATCCATCCCAAAACAGGTGCTTTGACTTTACAAGGCCCTTTAGATTTTGAAGAAAAGAATGTGTATGAGGTAGACATTCAAGCTCGAGATCTGGGGCCCAATGCTAACCCATCCCACCACAAGTTGCAGGTTAAATTGCGAGATGTCAACGATAATGCTCCCCGGATTCACATAACATGGAATCCACAAAATTCTCCTGTTGCAACAGTTTCAGAGGGAGCACCAAATGAAGCTTTCCTTGCACTCGTGATGGTATCTGATGCCGATTCTGGGCCAAACGGGCAGATACGAGTGCACATTCTGAGTGGATCTGGCCCCTTCATACTCAAACAAATCCATGGAGACAATTACATGATTGTAACCAATGATACTCTGGATCGTGAGAGACAGATGGAATATAACCTCACTCTTCTAGCGCAAGACAGTGGTGATCCTTCTCTGTCCTGCCTTAAGCACATGACTGTCCATGTTTTGGATGAAAACGATAACGCACCAATGTTTACCAAAAGTCACTACCGGAGTGTCCTCAAAGAGAACAACACACCTGGTTTCCATTTCTTGACTGTGGAGGCACATGATGATGACCTGGACCTCAGTGGAAGGGTTTCATTCTCCATTAAAGAGTCAAATGAACTGGGGACACCAACAGCCTTTTTCTCTGTCCACCCCAGCAGTGGGGCAGTAACTGTCCAGCAATCATTAGACTATGAGGAATCCCGTTCCTACTCATTTATTGTTGAGGCTGTAGATCAAGGATACCCAGCAAAGACCAGTAGTGCAGCAGTGCTGGTTGAGGTACAGGATGTTAATGACAATTACCCCATAATCCATGAGCCACTTCCCAAGAAGGGAGTTGCATTGATAAATGTCCCAGTTAACGTGGACAAAGGGGAGATTGTGACTGAACTTGGAGAAAAAGCCCTGGAGGATAACTTCCACAAACCAAGAAATTACTCTTCCCTCAATAAACCTGAAGGTTTTCTGGCCACTAGCATTAGGGCCAGTGATCCAGATTCTGGTCTCAATGGAAGACTCAGTTTTAGAATAACAGATGGCAACCCATCTAACATATTTTTTCTTGACAAAGCTTCTGGGCAGCTCTACGTGAACACATCTAATGCCACAGAATTGATCGGCAGAACTTTTAAGCTGGGCATAGCGGTATCTGATATGGGAACGCCTATGCTTACCACAAGAACCACTTTGGAAGTAACTTTCATCAACTTTCGTGACCACCTGAAGAACTTGTCTCACGATAACCAGGCCAAGTACAGTTTTACAATGCTTTTGGCCATTTGCCTTGGATCAACCTGCCTGGTTTTATTTCTAGCCATTGCTTTGGCCAAGACATTCTGTCATCCTGATAAACGGGATAACCGTGCTTACAACTGTAGGCAAGCTGAGTCAACCTACACTCGTCACCCACGACGGCCTCAAAAGCACATTAGCAAGACCGACATCCAGTTGGTACCGGCGCTTCGGGGTCGAAAAGAAACCCCACAAGAAGATGAAACTGAGGCATTGTCATCTACATCACCCTTAGTGGAAAAACCAAATCCACAGGGCCAATTTACCCTTACACCAACCCTTGCTCGCATGACTCAAAATCAAGCTAATATGGAAATGGATGGGAACCCACCACTCACTCAAAGCAAGATACTCAGAAAGCCTGGGAGCATAGAGTGGAACGGTACACTTCCCTATAACCCAGGAACACCCTATCGAACCCTGCAAAAGACCAGAAATTCTTCCTCGTCTTCTTTCGCAAACTCACAGACCAGCACACTTAGACGAAACAAAAATGACGAAGTCAAGCCCATGAACATGGACCCCTCGCAAACAATGGCTTCAGTTCCTAGTAATCAGGCCACATTACGGAGACCAAAGACCACAGAAAGAAGAGGACGGATGGAAGAGTCAGACCACAGGCAGATCCTGAGGAATCTCGTTCGGCTCTCTATGGCGGCCTTTGCAGAAAACGGTTCTATTGAACTGTCCTCTGCCTCGCCGGAGGTGCAAGTAAGAGAATTTGTCTTCTTTTTTTTTATACTATTTTAACATTTCAGATATGTGACCCTGGACCACAAAACCAGTTATATGGGTCAATTTTTGGAAATGTATTGATTTATTGATTTATGGTTTGTTAGGATATTACAATATTTGGCCGAGATACGACTATTTGAAAATCTGGAATCTGAGGGTGGAAACAAATCGAAACAATGAGAAAATCACCTTTAAAGTTGCCCATTTATGTTCGCTATTTTGCTGCATTCACTCACAAAAATAAATGTTTTATATATTTACGATTGGAAATGTACAAAATATCTTCATGGGACATGATCTTCACTTTTATATCCTAATGATTTTTGGCATAAACGAAAAATGTATAATTTTGACCCATACAAAGTATTGTTGGCTATTGGCACAAATATACCTGTGCAACTTGTGACTGTATTTTCATATGTGACCCTGGATCACAAAACCATGAAGGCTATTTCTACTTTGAAGGCTATTTCAAGGCACTATTTCAAGGCACTCCAGTTCATGTTAGCTCAAGTAGATGATAGTTTTCCCACTCTGGAGTTGTACCGGCCCATATCTATAGCAGCCTTAGGGGACAGTTGACAGATGATGAAGTGTATTCAGAAACAGTTCAGTGTCATGCAGTAACTTAAACCTTTAATATGCCTCAGGAGAAAACGCTGCCAATCCTCAATGTTATCACATTACAGAGTCCCACTGAATGTGAGATGAAAACACAGATTCGTTCCATGGCCCATGATACTTCTGCACAGTAACCTTATACTTCTCTGGCATGTATGGGCTGGAGGGAGTCAGCAACAAATACTTCAACAAATGAACTGATCTCATTATATTCAAAAAGAAAAGTGAGAATAACTACTTTTCACCAGCTGATATTTCAAAATACCCAAAAGTGCTGTGCTAGTCAAACGCTGTATCCTTTGGGTCTGGGTCCACCCAGCTTACCTCTACCAAAGTGTTTAGCAGAACAAAAGGTCCTGGCACGGGTTTGAGCCCTCACGTGAATACTGAGGCCAGTCAGGAAGAGCGTGGATCCTGACCTCCATCCACCCCTTCTCTTTTCCTCTTCTCTAATCCACCCTCCCTTACTCACTTGGCCCAGTTGGCAAATTAGACCTGTGGCGGCTGCAGAGGAAAGGGGTTGAAATGTCAGCGGTGCCTGTCCTCGCAGCCAAGGCTGGGTTTCTTCTGTGCATCCTGGAAGGAAATAGCCTCTAGAAGAATAGACCCTGTGTAGAAACAGCTTCCTGTCCTTAACAACTTAACAATCTCTCTAACCCATTTTCCCATCCCAGAATGCTTAATGGAGGCTGGCCGTCTACAATGTTGTAGCTTAGTCTGCAAAAACAAAGGTAGCACTTTATTTTGATGGTCCCTTTTGAACATTCTGTTGACTATAAGTAACCTTGCAACTACATGTCAACTAACTGTCATTAGAGTATTAGTAGACTGTCTGCTTAATATCTGCTAACTCTTTATTGTGGTGGTCCTCCAACAGACAATCAACTGACTATACGTAACTTTGTAACTACATGTCAACTTATTCTAAACCAAACCCTACCACTCTACTAATACTCTACTAACACTCTACTAACACTCTACTAACACTCTACTTAATATTCTGCTAACACTCTACTAACACTCTACTAAGACTCTACTTAATATTCTACTAACACTCTACAAATACTCTACTAACACTCTACTAATACTCTACTAATACTCTACAAATACTCTACTAACACTCTACAAATACTCTACTAACACTCTACTAATACTCTACTAATACTCTACTAACACTCTCCTAGCACTCTACTTAATACTCTACTAATACTCTACTAGTACTCTACTAATACTCTACTAATACTCTACTAGTACTCTATTAATACTCTACTAACACTCTCCTAGCACTCTACTTAATACTCTACTAATACTCTACTAGTACTCTACTAATACTCTACTAATACTCTACTAATACTCTACCAGTACTCTACTAATACTCTACTAATACTCCACTAATACTCTAATGAGAGTTAGCAGATGTAGGTGCAATGTTACTTATATTCAACAGAATGTTCAAAAGGGACCATCAAAATTAAGTGAAACCCAAACAAAAATTATATAGTGAATTATGACATTCTACAAAACCAAATGGCCTTCAAACTTGTCATGCATTGGATATGTGGTAGTTCAGACATCTTGAACACACAAATTGTCTTTGATTTTTATTATATATAATAGATTAAAGAGAGTTATGTGATAAGTTCCCCTATATACTGTAATAAATGATAAATCTTTTTAATTCTACAGCAGGTGTCTCAGCTCCTGTCTCTTTTGCATCAGGGACAACTTCAGCCTCGACCAAATTTCCGTGGAAACAAGTATTCACACAGAACTGGCCGGTAAACCTTTTTTAACTTCCTTTTGACTTTATTTATACAACTCTTGATTAAATAACACTGAACACAAAGCAATACCACAATAACCAAACTATCACAATAGCCATCTTAGAAGTTGATCTGTTTTTCCGGTAGATTACTGGGATAAAAACAGGACATATCAGTCAGAATCCACTACTGTTTCTATACATTTCCGTTATGTTCATTTAGAATCCAGAAGAGAAAGGATAGACTGTGATTCATCAGTGCAAGACAGGGCTTGCTGAAAACAAACACAGCACAGTCACACTTCCTTTTGCTGTGCGTTGTATTGTTTGTTTCAATGTTAGCTCACAGAAAAATCCCAGCTTTGAGGACACTATTTAACTGATATTACGTACCCGTTTAACCCTGAAACGCTCTGACATGCTTTATTCTCATTGTGTGCTGTAGGTCAGGGGCTCAGGATGCTGATTGGCTGAGCACTAAAGACAGCGGTCATGGCGAGAGTGAAGTGGGTGATATGGACTGGGAAACCGGCAGAGACTCACCTGTCGACCACTTATATGAAGAGGGCCTCAATAATCTGCTGGCATCTGGTAAATGTTCATGCTTTTAAAACCAATTATTATTTTAATTTAAGAGGCCAATTAAAGGGATAGTTCACCCAAAAAGGACAATTCTGTCATCTTTTACTCAACCTCATTTTGTTATTCAAAATGCAAATCAGGATATCAATGTCTATCAATTGAAAGTCCACACAACCTAAACTTTTTCATGTGTCAAAAAATACAGTCTGAAGAGACAAACCTCTTTATATGATAATTTAATTTAGGCTCTGATCAACGTACATGCTTACTTGATTAGAAGCCTCATTGGTTATCGTGGGTCAAGCATTTGAGCTTCTATTTAAAGTCCCCCTGCAGTCAATCATTTAATCCCCTAAAACTCATCTTTGATCACCAAAATGACATATTTAAATGTTTTTTTTCCCCATGAAAAAAATATCAAAGGAAAAAAAGGGAGCCATTTTCTTCATCCCTTAAAATATGTTTAATGTAACTCGACACCCTTGCCTCATTTAGTATGTGCGGCCCTATGAATATGCAAATGAGCCCCGCCTCCACTCACTCACTCACTCAGAGATCCACTGGTTGACGATCACACGTTGATCTGATTGGTTACAAGGTCGTTTGTGACATCAGAAACACCAGCGATTTCAAAGCGTGTTTTTGAGACTGTCTTTGGTTCACTGCAGTTTTAAGCAGAAAATACTCAGCAATGCTGTCGACTTATGAACTTACACGTGTGTCTTAAAGCATATTAAAAACACCACATAGACACATAAACAACATTAAAGCTGGATTTTCACCACAGGGGGACTTTAACATATTTGATTTGCGGTGTCTAGTGCATTGATCAATGTTTATGCATGAACCAAATGTGAGAAAATGATGATAGTACTTTCATTTATGGGTGAATTATAAATTTAAGTCATACCACACATGTAACAGAGATGTTGTACTGAATATGCAGTGTGTTACAAACACAGAGCTGAGAGATAAAAACACTGAAATATCAGCCTTTAGCACTGCAAAACTAACGAATCTGAGTAAAATGAGAGGAACGGAGCTAACTGTAAAGTCAGGTGACATGAAATGGTTTCCTGATTCTGAATACAATACAGGATTTACTACTTGTTATAGTTATAGGGGATTTCCAGATATCTCACATTTATCCTGTTTACCACATTTCTTTCCATATACAGTACAGTAAGACAACAAATAAGGCACAAACATCCATGCGTAAAGTCTGTTGATAACACAGGTAGATTTCTGCTGCTGTGTTTCCTCTGTCTATGTTTAGAGTCAATGTTTGTGTGCGGTTCCTTCCATCTATTGTTCTGAGATTAAGCACGCTCTAAATTAACGGGGACCTTTTTTGTTCTCCTGAATCAAAGGTCTGGTTTGTTTTTCACTGTTTTATCTCTCTGATGTCTGAGCAGTTTTAACTCAAATCTTTATCTCTGTGTTCATTTCCACCTAATCAGAGATACGCAGTGAGTGATTTATGCCTTCATGTGTCTCAAGAGGTAGACAGCAACATTAACTTGCCTTTTTTGATATTAACTTTTTCATGAAGTGTGTAATGTAGCTATTTGTGGATGTAAATGGTCTGCAAAGTTTAAAAGATTAAAGTGCGGATAAATGGAGTTATTGTCTCCCAAAAGAAAGAATAATTTCTGAACTGCCTTAAACGAGTCGTCAGTAATTCCAGTTTCACTTCCTGCACGAACCAATCAGAGCAGAGTAGACCAATCACAACAGACTGGCCAATCAGAGCAGAGTAGACCAATCACAACAGACTGACCAATCAGAGCAGAGTAGACAATCACAATAGTATGACCAATCAGAGCAGAGTAGACAATCACAATAGTATGACCAATCAGAGCAGAGTAAACCAATCACAACAGACTGACCAATCAGAGCAGAGTAAACCAATCACAACAGACTGACCAATCAGAGCAGAGTAGACAATCACAACAGACTGACCAATCAGAGCAGAGTAAACCAATCACAACAGACTGGCCAATCAGAGCAGAGTAGACCAATCACAACAGACTGGCCAATCAGAGCAGAGTAGACCAATCACAATAGTATGACCAATCAGAGCAGAGTAGACAATCACAATAGTATGACCAATCAGAGCAGAGTAAACCAATCACAACAGACTGACCAATCAGAGCAGAGTAAACCAATCACAACAGACTGGCCAATCAGAGCAGAGTAAACCAATCACAACAGACTGACCAATCAGAGCAGAGTAAACCAATCACAACAGACTGACCAATCAGAGCAGAGTAGACAATCACAACAGACTGACCAATCAGAGCAGAGTAAACCAATCACAACAGACTGACCAATCAGAGCAGAGTAAACCAATCACAACAGACTGACCAATCAGAGCAGAGTAGACCAATCACAACAGACTGACCAATCAGAGCAGAGTAGACAATCACAACAGACTGACCAATCAGAGCAGAGTAGACCAATCACAACAGACTGACCAATCAGAGCAGAGTAGACAATCACAACAGACTGACCAATCAGAGCAGAGTAGACCAATCACAACAGACTGACCAATCAGAGCAGAGTAAACCAATCACAACAGACTGACCAATCAGAGCAGAGTAGACAATCACAACAGACTGACCAATCAGAGCAGAGTAGACCAATCACAACAGACTGACCAATCAGAGCAGAGTAGACAATCACAACAGACTGACCAATCAGAGCAGAGTAAACCAATCACAACAGACTGACCAATCAGAGCAGAGTAAACCAATCACAACAGACTGGCCAATCAGAGCAGAGTAGACCAATCACAACAGACTGGCCAATCAGAGCAGAGTAAATCAATCACAACAGACTGACCAATCAGAGCAGAGTAGACCAATCACAACAGACTGACCAATCAGAGCAGAGTAAACCAATCACAACAGACTGGCCAATCAGAGCAGAGTAGACCAATCACAACAGACTGACCAATCAGAGCAGAGTAAACCAATCACAACAGACTGACCAATCAGAGCAGAGTAGACCAATCACAACAGACTGACCAATCAGAGCAGAGTAAACCAATCACAACAGACTGACCAATCAGAGCAGAGTAGACCAATCACAACAGACTGACCAATCAGAGCAGAGTAAACCAATCACAACAGACTGACCAATCAGAGCAGAGTAGACCAATCACAACAGACTGACCAATCAG
This sequence comes from Meda fulgida, assembly GCA_030578275.1. Taxonomy (NCBI): domain Eukaryota; kingdom Metazoa; phylum Chordata; class Actinopteri; order Cypriniformes; family Leuciscidae; genus Meda; species Meda fulgida. The sequence goes on from CM060629.1 coordinate 1,586,313, forward strand.
AGCAGAGTAAACCAATCACAACAGACTGGCCAATCAGAGCAGAGTAGACCAATCACAACAGACTGGCCAATCAGAGCAGAGTAAACCAATCACAACAGACTGACCAATCAGAGCAGAGTAGACCAATCACAACAGACTGACCAATCAGAGCAGAGTAAACCAATCACAACAGACTGGCCAATCAGAGCAGAGTAAACCAATCACAACAGACTGACCAATCAGAGCAGAGTAGACCAATCACAACAGACTGACCAATCAGAGCAGATTAAACCAATCACAACAGACTGGCCAATCAGAGCAGAGTAGACCAATCACAACAGACTGACCAATCAGAGCAGAGTAAACCAATCACAACAGACTGACCAATCAGAGCAGAGTAAACCAATCACAACAGACTGACCAATCAGAGCAGAGTAGACCAATCACAACAGACTGACCAATCAGAGCAGAGTAAACCAATCACAACAGACTGGCCAATCAGAGCAGAGTAAACCAATCACAACAGACTGACCAATCAGAGCAGAGTAGACCAATCACAACAGACTGACCAATCAGAGCAGATTAAACCAATCACAACAGACTGGCCAATCAGAGCAGAGTAGACCAATCACAACAGACTGACCAATCAGAGCAGAGTAAACCAATCACAACAGACTGACCAATCAGAGCAGAGTAAACCAATCACAACAGACTGACCAATCAGAGCAGAGTAGACCAATCACAACAGACTGACCAATCAGAGCAGAGTAAACCAATCACAACAGACTGGCCAATCAGAGCAGAGTAGACCAATCACAACAGACTGGCCAATCAGAGCAGAGTAAACCAATCACAACAGACTGACCAATCAGAGCAGAGTAGACCAATCACAACAGACTGACCAATCAGAGCAGAGTAAACCAATCACAACAGACTGGCCAATCAGAGCAGAGTAAACCAATCACAACAGACTGACCAATCAGAGCAGAGTAGACCAATCACAACAGACTGACCAATCAGAGCAGAGTAAACCAATCACAACAGACTGACCAATCAGAGCAGAGTAGACCAATCACAACAGACTGACCAATCAGAGCAGAGTAAACCAATCACAACAGACTGGCCAATCAGAGCAGAGTAAACCAATCACAACAGACTGACCAATCAGAGCAGAGTAGACCAATCACAACAGACTGACCAATCAGAGCAGAGTAAACCAATCACAACAGACTGGCCAATCAGAGCAGAGTAGACCAATCACAACAGACTGACCAATCAGAGCAGAGTAAACCAATCACAACAGACTGGCCAATCAGAGCAGAGTAGACCAATCACAACAGACTGACCAATCAGAGCAGAGTAAACCAATCACAACAGACTGGCCAATCAGAGCAGAGTAGACCAATCACAACAGACTGACCAATCAGAGCAGAGTAAACCAATCACAACAGACTGGCCAATCAGAGCAGAGTAGACCAATCACAACAGACTGGCCAATCAGAGCAGAGTAAACCAATCACAACAGACTGACCAATCAGAGCAGAGTAAACCAATCACAACAGACTGGCCAATCAGAGCAGAGTAAACCAATCACAACAGACTGGCCAATCAGAGCAGAGTAAACCAATCACAACAGACTGACCAATCAGAGCACAACAGGCTCTCAGAAAGGCGGGGTTTAGAGAGACTGAACTGTTTCAGACTGTGAGAGAGAGCTGATGCTGCAGGGGATGCTATGAGAAGATGAAAGTGTTTGTTTGATGCCTATAAGCCTTGTGTAGGAGACTCCAGGAACCTGTAACGTAGCATGATAGGAGAACTTTAAGAACCATAGTTTTGGTCAAGAACGGCACGATCTTTCTCAATAAAGACAATCCCAGAAAGCATTGCGATAAACTCATTATAAATTAATTTCAGATGGTGGCCAGAGCTGAGAGAATTTAGTCTATTAATGTATTTATTCCAGTAGCGAATTATCAGTAAAAAAAATCACTTTTTTAATGTAATATTTGTGTGTGCTTTGTATTGGATCACATGCAAATATGCAAACATCAAACTCTTTAGGAATGAATGGTAAGATTATCCTCTGTAGTGTGTAGATCTGCTGGATATATGCAGAGCGCTCCACCATAGGATATAATAAGCGTCCACTCATAAGGTTTCTTAGAAGTCAACGAGGCAGTTCACCAGGTGTTAGGAGCAGTGTGTGTGGCTGTGTGGAGCCAGTGTTGCCGAGAGCTTCATCAAGCAGATACACCTTCCCTCTGTTCCTGTTAACCCCTTACTCACACACACACACACACACACACACACACACACACACACACACACACACACACACACACACACACACACACACACACACACACACACACACACACACACACACACACACACTCACACACACACACACACACACACACACACACACACACACACACACACACACACACACACACACTCACACACACACACACACACACACACACACACACACACACACACACACACACACACACACACACACACACACACACACACACACTCACACACACACACACACACACACACACACACACACACACACACACAGTCATGTGTGTAGGTCTGCCGGTGGTGGGTTGCATGTGGTGGGACTCTAACCATGTCTGTGGGTTTAAGAGTTTCAGATGAGTTAACCATGCCACCATTTCACTCCATAACTAATCATGAGGCACTGAAGGAGATTTGTGAAATAAAAGCAAGAAATGTATGATGGCCTATATAATATTTAGTCAATAATAAGTGAAGCGGTGAGGAGAGAGGAAGTGATGCGGTTCATCTCTGTGATGTGGCTTCCTTTGATCCGCGCTTGATCTTTACTCACAAAAGCGCTTGTTTCTCCATCTTTAATCAAGACTCAGAAATCACAAGAACAAAAAAAAAACCAGCTCAAAAAGGCTGTAAAATGGCAGGCCTCAGTATGTGTGGCTGTTTCAAAGCAAAAAATAGCGGTTCTTTATTGGCATGAAGAACATCTATAGACACTTCCATTCTGCTGATGTTCTCTGTTGTGGAAAAGAAGTCCTTAAAATGCTCTTCACACGAAGAATAAAATGGTTCACTGCTCACTGAAAGAGGAAACTTTTGTGCCGTCGAAGAACCTTTCATTTAACACTTCTTATAGATACATTTTTTTTGTGTGAAGAACATTTTAATATTACATATATATATATATAACATTTTCCCATTATAAAGAGCGTTTTGTGCAATGGAAAGGTTTCATGGTTCTTCGTGTAAATACAGATGCCTTGGTGTTTAAGAGGCTCCTTCACACACACACACACACACACACACACACACACACACACACACACACACACACACACACACACACACACACACACACACACACACACACACACACACACACACACACACACACACACGGAAACCAGTGAATTAGATTTCAGTTCTAACCACATGTAACCTTTTTCCCTTAACGGAGTATGTGTGGAATGTTTCTGTCTTGATGAAGGTAATTTCCTCGTTTCCTGATGCGCTGAATCTCCTCCTTTTCCCTGTAAATCTGTGTCTAAGAGTGTCGTCGTTAGTGTTGTGGATACTCGGTAAACGCAGCAGTGCGGATGAAGACCGAGGAAACGCCTGTTTACTGTCCTCCAGATTAATGCTCACCGCGGCCATCCTGTTTTTCCTCTGAACTCAACCCAGTAAACAAGTGAAGATTCAGCAGCTTTAGACAGCCTTCAGAAATGTTTTCTTTGACAAATGTTTTTGTCAATGTGTCTATTTTAAAACTGTTATTTTTCAGTCATGGAGAAAATGGGTTGTTTTGTCCACTCTTTTCCATTCTAAAAGTATGTTAAAGAACAAAAAAATTAAAAACAATTTCTCCTATCATGGAAGTCAGTGGGGTTCATCAACTGTTTGACATTTTCACTTTTGTGTATGTAAAAGCTCTGAAAAGGGAAATAGTTTAAAGATAGTTGAATGAAAGATGTACGGAGACTTTCCTCAGATCAAGTGTATAATGACTGAATATCAACAAATGCAACGTCAGTATAGTTTACATACACAAAATAATATTACATTTCTTATACAATCCTAACCATTATCTCTAGGCAGTAGGCTAATAGTATCTGAAGCATTTACCACTTTTCACTACCGATTAAATACGGCAATACACACGCAATACAAAACACAATTATACTAATGTATAGGCCACACACCAGAGCATGCGAGTAAAGCGAGCAGGGTGACGCTTAAATATAAGTTTAAAAAACTTAAACATACGTTTCATATATGTTTAAATAATATAATGTTTTTTTTATTTCATCTATGTTGATTAGCTATATGAAAAGGGGAACGAAAACAACGAAACAAAACGAACGCAAAAAAACGAAACAACTTTCATCATTATTATTAATTTTTATTATTTGCGAATTTCCCCACCACTTTTGCCAGGGTCGATATTGTCCCCACCACTTTTAAACATCTCGCGGCACGGATGTACCAATACAAATAAATAAAACCACCAGTTAACTAGCAGAGTATTCATTTATTAAATAAGAGGCGATCTAGCATGCTGAAATGTATTGTTTTTTAAATCAAGTGATCAAAGTGCTCGCGATCAGTGGTGCTGATAGTGTTCTCTTCTGGCTCGCGCACAGTCTTCACACGGACGCGCGTTTTAATCCGTGGCGGAGAAATCTCTATTCGTTCCGGTGAAATCACAAAGTAAAATGCATACAAACGTCACATGTCCCTGCTTGATATACAACCACTGATAAACATAATCGGTTTTAATGAGGAGAAAAAAAACTATACAGCGCGGATTAGAACCCAGAATCTCTGACATGCCAGTCTAAAGTTCTGCCAATGGACCATTAAGGCACATTCAAAAGAAGGTTGGATTGGATATATCTATTTCTTCACGTGACAGTTTTTGGCACCAACACATAACTAGGTCTCATTAAACGACAAATTAAACACAATGTACTATTTAAATAGATTGCTGGACATCGGTATTGTATAGCCTACATCTGATTAATGATTTAGCATTGTATTAGCAACTGTGGTAGGAGGGGCATCAATGACCGCTGGGGGGGGGGGGGGGGGGGGGGGCACGGCCCTCGAATGCCCCACCATAGCGCCGGCACTGACCCCCAGCAACTCTTAGCAACGTAAACACATGTCATTGATATTGTTCATTGAAGTATTGTGAGAGATCGTTAGCGAGTGCATCTGCATACAGAACAGAAGAGAATCTCCGCAACGGATTGAAGCGCGCGTCCGAGTGAAGACATCGCGGCGCGTGCGCGATCGAGCCACAACAGAACACTCCGCGCCACTGATCGCAGAGGCCACGAGCACATGATCACTTAAACAACAACACATTTCAGCGCTAGATCGCCTTTTATTTAACAAACGAACGAAACGAATGCTCTGCTAGTTAACTGGAGATGTGTTACTTGTATTGGTACATCCGTACCGCGAGATGTTTCAAAAGTGGTGGGGACAAAATCGACCCTGGCAAAAAGTGGTGGGGACATGTCCTACCCGTCCCCGACTTTTACTGAAGGTAAAAGTCACTGTAATCTAGGGTTGCCACCCGTCCCTTAAAATACGGAATCGTCCCGTATTTGTGAAATAAATAGCACGTCCCGTTTAAATCAATACGGGACGCGGTTTGTCCCGTATTTCCGAGTTGTCTTAAACGCATCATCATCCCATACAAATCATTCCACCCTCATTCTGTGAAGAGTCCTATTCTCCCCTTGATTGGGTAATACTCGCTGCCATTGTTGGTTTGATTGGTTTGTTTCATACCATCAGGTTCAGGGCCAATCAGAGTCAGAGGAGGGCGGGTCTTTTGGCAGAGAGTTGATACGAGAGTTTTTTTTTACTTTGGAAAATCTCTTAATATATCATCCTGGGACCCAGGAATAGACTTTTGTCCACTGTAGTGGACATTATATTTTAGTGTATTTCTCTGACACCAATCTTCACTGACATTGTCCGTAATGATCAATGGAGAAATAATGTAACTTCTGTTGCTGTTCGCGGTCAGGGACTATTTTTTTCCAGTGGAAGGATTTTTTTAGTGATTTTACTTCATGAAAATTGCATTACATCTTTTTTGGCTTCAATATTTGTATCGTGTGGTAATTAACCGTTGTATGAACTCGAGGCTAGTACCTTTCGTACCTTATTGCTTATACAACTTTGAATTATCCATGCTATTGTAAATGTTAAAAGTGCTAAGATCAACTCTATCCGTGTATAAAATGTCTCTGCCATATTTCTTCTCTCTGTTTGTGTAGATGATGTGTTCTCAGACATCCCCGATCCAGCATGGATGGCCCGTCTCTCTCTCCCTCTGACGACCGACTACCATGAGAACCTGTTTGTCCCTGACGGGCCCCCGTCCCCTGATGCGCGGGGCCCCGAGGCCCGTCCCGACGACCCCAGCTCGTTCTCCACCTTCGGGAAGAGCCCGGGGAAGAGCGTGCTGGAGGGCCGAGCGCTGATGTCCGAGGTGAGCTCTCTGTTCGAGATGCTCCTGACCCAGAAGGCCGAAGCCCAGTCGTGTCCTCGGGCTGATGTGCTCTACAGGCTCTCGGCCGCATACAGGCGCTCGCTCGGCCTAGACACGCCACACACACACACTCCCCCATAATGCTGTGCGCCAACCTAACCTAGCCCTAACAACAGCAAAAAACATTTCTGATTTCTGGTGCCATGTCATTTTGGGGATCCATGCAACACAGACCCAGATCCGGCCCACATCTGGATTACACTATAGCCTGTGAAAAAAGTCCTATTATGACGCAGATTTGGGAGCTGATTCTGCGCAGAAGTGAATGTGAAGTGGAGCCGCGTATCACACACACACACATGCACATCCGCACACACGCAAACACACACACACACACACATGCGCACAAACACACTCACGCACAAACACACTCACACACACACACGCAAACACACACACACACACACACTCATACACAAACACACTCACACACACACACATGCACATCCGCACACACGCAAACACACACACACACACACACACACACATGCACATCCGCACACACGCAAACACACACACACACACACATGCGCACAAACACAGTCACGCACAAACACACTCACACACACACACACGCAAACACACACACAAACACTCACACACAAACACACTCACACACACACACACGCAAACACACAAACACACACACACACACACACGCAAACACACACACACACACTCACACACAAACACACTCACACACACACACACGCAAACACACACACACACACACGCACAAACACACACACACACACAGAAGTGAGTGTGAAGTGGAGTCGCGATATCAACAAGGTCCCGCAGAAACGATGCAAGATTTTTTTTTATTATACTCTAAAAAATGCTGGGTTGACTCAACCCAACTTTGGGTCAAATATGGACAAACCCAGCCATTGGGTTACATTTTTTTATTACATTTTTAACACGTTTGGGTTTGTGAATATTTGACCCAAAGTTGGGTTGAATCAACCTAGGTTTTTTTTCCAGTTTTACAGTGTACAGTTTGATGCAGAGCAATTCATTATGTCAGAGTGAAATAAACATTTATGGACATTAAAATTTAAATTGAAATTAAATTAGAAATTAAAATTGAAAAAACAGACACTGGGTTTATGAGCTATACTGGGACCAGCCACCAGGGGGCGATATAGACACTGGGTTTATGAGCTATACTGGGACCAGCCACCAGGGGGCGATATAGACACTGGGTTTATGAGCTCTACTGGGACCAGCCACCAGGGGGAGATATAGACACTGGGTTTATGAGCTATACTGGGACCAGCCACCAGGGGGCGATATAGACACTGGGTTTATGAGCTCTACTGGGACCAGCCACCAGGGGGCGATATAGACACTGGGTTTATGAGCTCTACTGGGACCAGCCACCAGGGGGAGATATAGACACTGGGTTTATGAGCTCTACTGGGACCAGCCACCAGGGGGAGATATAGACACTGGGTTTATGAGCTCTACTGGGACCAGCCACCAGGGGGCGATATAGACACTGGGTTTATGAGCTCTACTGGGACCAGCCACCAGGGGGCGATATAGACACTGGGTTTATGAGCTCTACTGGGACCAGCCACCAGGGGGCGATATAGACACTGGGTTTATGAGCTCTACTGGGACCAGCCACCAGGGGGCGATATAGACACTGGGTTTATGAGCTCTACTGGGACCAGCCACCAGGGGGCGATATAGACACTGGGTTTATGAGCTATACTGGGACCAGCCACCAGGGGGCGATATAGACACTGGGTTTATGAGCTCTACTGGGACCAGCCACCAGGGGGCGATATAGACACTGGGTTTATGAGCTATACTGGGACCAGCCACCAGGGGGCGATATAGACACTGGGTTTATGAGCTCTACTGGGACCAGCCACCGGGGGGCGATATAGACACTGGGTTTATGAGCTATACTGGGACCAGCCACCAGGGGGCGATATAGACACTGGGTTTATGAGCTCTACTGGGACCAGCCACCAGGGGGCGATATAGACACTGGGTTTATGAGCTATACTGGGACCAGCCAACAGGGGGCGATATAGACACTGGGTTTATGAGCTATACTTGGACCAGCCACCAGGGGGCGATATAGACACTGGGTTTATGAGCTATACTGGGACCAGCCACCAGGGGGCGATATAGACACTGGGTTTATGAGCTCTACTGGGACCAGCCACCAGGGGGCGATATAGACACTGGGTTTATGAGCTCTACTGGGACCAGCCACCAGGGGGCGATCGAGACGCTTTGGCTTCAGTTTTCAGCACTTGTGCGGCATGGATTCAACGCGCACCGGATGTGTGCCGGATCTGGGCCGACACTATGCTGCTGTCTGGGAAGCCTCAAGAACACTCGCCTGACCTCTAAAAATCCTTTAATACTTTTTTCAACCAGGTCTGTCTGGAACAGGCCATGACAAGAACGTTTTTTTATGTTTATAAGAATACAAAAAATAAGAAAAACCCTTCATTGCATGAAATGTCGTTGAGCAGAACAGGTGATAGGTGAGCTCTGTAAGTGTTGACGCAGTGCATATGAGGAGATATGAGCGTTTATATTTCATGAACACGTCTTTTCTCTTTTCTCTGGGAACAAAATGACGAAATCTGATCAACTCCCACTTTTTTTGCTTGTTTTTGTTTTTATGTCACTTCTCTAATGTGAATATTAATTTGTAACAGCATTCACAGGGTATGTGCCTAAACCCTGCAATGTTTTCTTTTGACTACTATAGTCATAATTGTAGAAATAAGGAACACTGTAAATACTGCGCAGCACTGATGACGCAATTCAGTTATGCTCTGAATGTTACTGGTTTTTCTTCTTTTTCTTTGAATGTCGTAAGTTATTAATATCAAAACAAAGATGTATATATTTTTTTTGCAATACAATTTTGTATAGGCCTATGTGAAGTGCTTTTTTATTCATAATTGTCAGCACTTTTTCTGCTTGTAAACCATGTAAGCGAAATAAACGATTTTAAAAACTCGTGCTGTTTTTGTTTTTTCAACAATTAAATTCCCACGAATTCAAAATTAAAACAAATAATAATAATCATACACATACCAATGTGAACTTCTTGTTTATTTAACTGTTGAACATCATGCAGTTGGATATATCATATTTGATCCATCGGGCGTTTATGGCACATATAGTCTGATATGGTAGTGAGAATTTAGAGGAAAAACAGCTGTTTTATTCAGAGACTGAAAATGAGTAAAATTTACAATTTTCTGCAGATGCTGATATTTCATATATCATGATTGTAATGCAAATCAATATGACATTACAGTATAGCACATATTTAAAATGCATATAAATATAAATATATGCCAGTAATAGTCTTAGTAAGATGATATTTAAATGCATAGTTTTATGATCTATAGTTTTAAAACATGAAATACAATGATGATTGAGAGATGAAGAAATAAACATGTAAGTGTTCATCTTGAAATATTACTAACAATTTCAAAGCTACTCTTAGATTCACTTAAAAAGATGCAGATTTGACAGCAGAAAGACACGTGAAGCAAGAGCTGAAGGAGGACTTGTACAACTATACTAAATAACTATATATATATAATATATATATCCTGCATTATGTCTAGATATGATGATAGATGATGATGGGGTCCCTCTGCTGGCAGTCCCTCCTGACGTTTCATCATTCATAATCAGGAAAATACTTTATTGTCATTGTAGAGCAAGTACAACACAATTTAGAGCGGCAACTCTTAGAGAAGCAATACACATTTAAAAAATGTTTTATTACCCATTAATAAAGCAATAAGCCCCGTGTTTTACAGTGGGTGTAGAACAGCTGAGGGGCGCTGTTAGCTACGACGCGGAGCTAAAACCCTCTTAGCTGTTCTAGATCCACTGTAAAACACGGCTTCACGGGGCTTATTGCTTTTATAAAACGGTAACTCCACAAAAATATTGATTTTAATATGTATTTTTTTCATAAAATAAATACCAGCAACAAAAAAATATAACGTTATAACACATTTATTCCTCCGCCAAGCAATGTAGTTCCAAACAGGTTGCTAAGCAACACATGCAGCAACCAGCTAAAAAGAATCACAAACGGCAGTTGCGCAGTAATACTGATGTAATGCGGTCTCAGGTGTGTGAACGAACGCGGCTCAACCAATCAGAATCAAGTACGGGAACTATCCGTTTTATAAATATAAACATACACATTAAAATATTGCTCTTTTAAATAATGCTGATCTCACCAGCAGAAGACACTCGCCGGGTTTAAACCGCAGTTGTGCAGGCGGGGCATGTTGTCACACGGTTACGTTTATGAATTATATTGAAAACCCAGAAGAAAAGGGTGAATAATGGGAGATAAAGTTCATAAGTTATTGTGTTTTACAACGTTTGTCGTCAAAATCAAAAATAGGTTTATTTTTAATTAAGAAAATGCCATTACTTTGTGAAAAAGCTATTGTTTTTTATTGACAGAATATTTTAGTTTGTCTTATATATTTTTTTTCATTAGATCAGTTAACATTTTAATCGGTCATATGGTCATGTTATACTGTACCTCACATATGGGGCATGTTGTCACACCCCACTTCTATTCTTTCAGGGTAAATCAAGAAATAAGTAGTATACAGTGTATTAATGAAACAACCACATAATTGTACTAGACAATTAATTCACTGATTCACAAGTGGATTTAGAAAGAATTTCCCAATATGAAGTTGGAAGAATGAATTAGATGAATAAATTCTGGTTAGGGAATATCCTAATAGCTTTAGTGGTCTACATAGGCCAGAACTGATGTACTATATTCATCCAAGTCAGCCTCCTCTACAAATACAGCCTATTATTATAAATAAAACACTGCTAATCATCATGAAGATCTTCATTTGCTGCTTTCAAACTCTGGATTAGATTCAGTTCAATTTGACATGAAAATCACACTAGAACAATACATAAAAACCATTTAAACTTTATTGGAATCTATGTCACAGTTGTTGTTATTGTCCACAATAGGATAAAAAAAGAAAGAAAAGTCATGGGACACTAACAAATTTGACCAGCCTACAATCAAAGCTTAACGAGACGGGGGAGAGAGCTGAGCAGTGGCGAGAGGTGCGCTGTAGATCTGAGGACCTGCGATGGGGGGTGGAGCTACACTGACTGTAGATCTGAGAACTCGCGATGGGGGGTGGAGCTACACTGACTGTAGATCTGAGGACCTGCGATGGGGGGTGGAGCTACACTGACTGTAGATCTGAGGACCTGCGATGGGGGGTGGAGCTACACTGACTGTAGATCTGAGGACCAGCGATGGGGGGTGGAGCTACACTGAGTGTAGATCTGAGGACCTGCGATGGGGGGTGGAGCCACACTGACTGTAGATCTGAGGACCTGCGATGGGGGGTGGAGCCACACTGACTGTAGATCTGAGGACCTGCGATGGGGGGGTGGAGCTACACTGACTGTAGATCTGAGGACCTGCGATGGGGGGGGTGGAGCTACACTGACTGTAGATCTGAGGACCTGCGATGGGGGTGGAGCTACACTGACTGTAGATCTGAGGACTCGCGATGGGGGGTGGAGCTACACTGAGTGTAAATCTGAGGACCTGCGATGGGGGGTGGAGCTACACTGACTGTAGATCTGAGGACCTGCGATGGGGGTGGAGCTACACTGACTGTAGATCTGAGGACCTGCGATGGGGGGGTGGAGCTACACTGACTGTAGATCTGAGGACCTGCGATGGGGGTGGAGCTACACTGACTGTAGATCTGAGGACTCGCGATGGGGGGTGGAGCTACACTGAGTGTAAATCTGAGGACCTGCGATGGGGGGTGGAGCTACACTGACTGTAGATCTGAGGACCTGCGATGGGGGGTGGAGCTACACTGACTGTAAATCTGAGGACCTGCGATGGGGGTGGAGCTACACTGACTGTAGATCTGAGGACCTGCGATGGGGGGTGGAGCTACACTGACTGTAAATCTGAAGGCTCGCGATGGGGGGTGGAGCCACACTGACTGTAAATCTGAAGGCTCGCGATGGGGGGGGTGGAGCTACACTGACAGGAGTGTGTGCTGTGGGAAACGGATGGCGATCACAGGCTGTAGAATTTGAGACTTCTGTCCATGCCGGTGGAGGCCAGGAACTGCGCGTGCTCTCCGAACGCCACGCCGGTCACCAGGCCAGAGTGATCTACAGCACAATGAACAACAGCTATTACTTTATTTCTGATACATTAATGTACTATATTTTAGTGCAAATTTTTATTTTATATTTAATACTCGAATTTAATATCGTGCAAAAGTTCGTGTATTTCAGTCATTCAAATTTAAAGGTGCAACTAATATATTTAGTATATATATATACACAGTGAGTAAAATAAGTATTTGAACACCCTGCTACTTTGCAAGTTCTCCCAGAAATCATGGAGGGGTCTGAAATTGTCATCGTAGGTGCATGTCCACTGAGAGACAATCAAAAAAATCCAGAAATCACAATATATGATTTTTTAACTATTTATTTGTATGATACAGCTGCAAATAAGTATTTGAACACCTGAGAAAATCAATGTTAATATTTGGTACAGTAGCCTTTGTTTGCAACTACAGAGGTCAAACGTTTCCTGTAGTTTTTCACCAGGTTTGCAGACACTGCAGGAGGGGTTCTGGCCCACTCCTCCACGCAGATCTTCTCTAGATCAGTCAGGTTTCTGGGCAAAGATTCTCTATTGGGTTTAGGTCTAGGCCACACCAGAACCTTGATATGCTTCTTTCAGAGCCACTCCCTGGTTATCCTGGCTGTGTGCTTCGGGTCATTGTCATGTTGGAAGACCCAGCCTCGACCCATCTTCAGTGCTCTAACTGAGGGAAGGAGGTTGTTCCCCAAAATCTCGCAATACATGGCCCCGGTCATCCTGTCCTTAATACAGTGCAGTCGCCCTGTCCCATGTGCAGAAAAACACCCCCAAAGCATGATGCTAGCACCCCCATGCTCCACAGTAGGGATGGTGTTCTTGGGATGGTACTCCTCATTCTTCTTCCTCCAAACACGGCCAGTGGAATTATGACCAAAAAGTTCTATTTTGGTCTCATCTGACCACATGACTTCCTCCCATGACTCCTCTGGATCATCCAAATGGTCATTGGCAAACTTAAGACTTGACATGTACTGGTTTAAGCAGAGGAACCTTCCGTGCCATGCATGGTTTCAAACCATGACGTCTTAAGTGTATTACCAACAGGAAACGGTGGTCCCAGCTCTTCTCAGGTCATTGACCAGCTCCTCCTGTGTAGTTCTGGGCTGATTTCTCGCCTTTCTTAGGATCATTGAGACCCCAGGAGGTGAGATCTTACATGGAGCCCCAGTCCGAGGGAGATTGACAGTCATGTTTAGCTTCATCCATTTTCTAATGATTGCTCCAACAGTGGACCTTTTTTCACCAAGCTGCTTGGTAATTTCCCCGTAGGCCTTTCCAGCCTTGTGGAGGTGTACAATTTTGTCTCTAGTGTCTTTGGACAGCTCTTTGGTCTTGGCCATGTTAGTAGTTGGATTCTTAGTGATTGTATGGGGTGGACAGGTGTCTTTATGCAGCTAACGACCTCAAATAGGTGCATCTAATTTAGGATAATAAATGGAGTGGAGGTGGACATTTTAAAGGCAGAATAACAGGTCTTTGAGGGTCAAAATTCAAGCTGATAGACAGGTGTTCAAATACTTATAGGTCCTTCTCAAAAAATTAGCATATTGTGATAAAGTTCATTATTTTCCATAATGTAATGATAAAAATTAAACTTTCATATATTTTAGATTCATTGCACACCAACTGAAATATTTCAGGTCTTTTATTGTTTTAATACTGATGATTTTGGCATACAGCTCATGAAAACCCCAAATTCCTGTCTCAAAATTAGCATATCATGAAAAGGTTCTGTAAACGAGCTATTAACCTAATCATATGAATCAACTAATTAACTCTAAACACCTGCAAAAGATTCCTGAGGCTTTTAAAAACTCCCAGCCTGTTTCATTACTCAAAACCGCAATCATGGGTAAGACTGCCGACCTGACTGCTGTCCAGAAGGCCATCATTGACACCCTCAAGCAAGACGGTAAGACACAGAAAGACATTTCTGAACACAGGCTGTTCCCAGAGTGCTGTATCAAGGCACCTCAGTGGGAACTCTGTGGGAAGGAAAAAGTGTGGCAACAAACGCTGCACAACGGGAAGAGGTGACCGGACCCTGAGGAAGATTGTGGAGAAGGACCGATTCCAGACCTTGGGGGACCTGCGGAAGCAGTGGACTGAGTCTGGAGTAGAAACATCCAGAGCCACCGTGCACAGGCGTGTGCAGGAAATGGGCTACAGGTGCCGCATTCCCCAGGTCAAGCCACTTTTGAACCAGAAACAGCGGCAGAAGCGCCTGACCTGGGCTACAGAGAAGCAGCACTGGACTGTTGCTCAGTGGTTGCATGTCATTCGGAAATCAAGGTGCCAGAGTCTGGAGGAAGACGGGGGAGAAGGAAATGCCAAAATGCCTGAAGTCCAGTGTCAAGTACCCACAGTCAGTGGTGGTCTGGGGTGCCATGTCAGCTGCTGGTGTTGGTCCACTGTGTTTTATCAAGGGCAGGGTCAATGCAGCTAGCTATCAGGAGATTTTGGAGCACTTCATGCTTCCACCTGCTGAAAAGCTTTATGGAGATGAAGATTTCATTTTTCAGCATGACCTGGCACCTGCTCACAGTGCCAAAACCACTGGTAAATGGTTTACTGACCATGGTATTACTGTGCTCAATTGGCCTGCCAACTCTCCTGACCTGAACCCCATAGAGAATCTTTGGGATATTGTGAAGAGAAAGTTGAGACGCAAGACCCAACACTCTGGATGAGCTTAAGGCCGCTCTCGAAGCATCCTGGGCCTCCAGAACACCTCAGCAGTGCCACAGGCTGATTGCCTCCATGCCACGCCGCATTGAAGCAGTCATTTCTGCAAAAGGATTCCCGACCAAGTATTGAGTGCATAACTGAACATAATTATTTGAAGGTTGACTTTTTTGTATTAAAAACACTTTTATTGGTCGGATGAAATATGCTAATTTTTTGAGATAGTAATTTTGGGTTTTCATGAGCTGTATGCCAAAATCATCAGTATTAAAACAATAAAAGACCTGAAATATTTCAGTTGGTGTGCAATGAATCTAAAATATATGAAAGTTTAATTTTTATCATTACATTATGGAAAATAATGAACTATCACAATATGCTAATATTTTGAGAAGGACCTGTATATGCAGCTGTATCATACAAATAAATTTAAAAAAAATCATATATTGTGATTTCTGGACATTTTTTTTTTAGATTAGGTCTCTCGCAGTGGACATGCACCTACGATGACAATTTCAGACCCCTCCATGATTTCTAAGTGGGAGAACTTGCAAAATAGCAGGGTGTTCAAATACTTATTTTACTCACTGTATATATAATGCATGATTATACTTTTCAGAGGGCCAACATTTCTGTATTTAAAATCCTTTAATCGATTTCATGTAATGTTCAAACTTTCTGAGATTTTGAATTTGGTGTTTTCATAAGCTGTGAGCCATAATCATCAATTATAACCTTTGCACGATATTCTAATTGAGTTTCACCTGTATATAATGGTACATTATCAGGGTTTCTGCATGGATCTTCAAATGAAATGTAATGCCTTTTTATTTTTTACATTTTTAATGTCAATTAAAAATGTACTATGCTTTTTAATGCCATTAATGCCATAATTTTCACAAAATCCATTTAATGACTTTTTAATGCCCTGCAGAAACCCTGATTATATTTACAGTATTATAATCCATTTATTCACTTTTTTAGCATTGACCTGAACTTAAACTGGTTAATCCTGAATGCTTTAGAGCTCAGACTTCAGCTTGATCTCTTTTCAAAGACGACACGTGGCAGATTATTGCTGAAGTGAAACTAGTTTTAAAAAGTGAACTTAAAGTTACAGAATTTGTATGTGTATTGTTATGAAAAATGCTTTTTTTGATATGAAGTTATTTATTTTCAAAATCCCGTTTTACTCTAAAACTGTGAGAAATGTCAGCAGGCTGTGTTCAGGATGAGGCTGATATCTCAGTACACGAGCGTTCAGTGAGAGTGTGTGTGGCTGCAGTGCCAAACGCTTCCACTAGAGGAACTTCCTCATTCATTTCCAGTGCGCTCGTTTCTGACCGCGAGCAGCTCAAGTGTGGAGATTACTCTCAGCGCCATTCACTGCTCACATCATGCCCATGATTGTGTGTGTGTGTGTACACAGGAAGTGCCAAAACCTTTACTTAGTTTAGTAAAGTTTTGAAGAAATGTACGTACGAATGTACAATTTGTGTGCCTAAAATGCGGAAGAGCACCAGAGGAAGTGACCGCAGTCCAGCAGGACCTACCAGAGAAGTTGAGCACCTCAGACCACTGTTTGCAGATGTAAACCCTGATGTCCGATCCCCCGACGGCCAGATATGTTCCACTCTGGTCGAAAACCAGAGACTTCACCTACAGGAGACACGGGAATCAGAGCGGCTGTCATGGAGAACAGCGTCGAGCACGTGAACAACACACGACATCTGTGGCTTATACAACACCTCATAATTGTTGTCCAAAGTGATTGTCTTGAAGTTCTTGAGTTTCCTCAGATCCCACAGCTTCAGTGAACTGTCCTGAGCACCTGCAGGACAACACAGGACTTTTATACATTCATCCAGAGATCCACAGCACAGAAACATTAACCAAAACATCAAATCTTCACAAGTGCACGCAGAGTTAGCTTTATGGCACGGCTTTAAAGTTAGGCATCGCACTTGTTTTCTTCAAGACTGGTCATTACTTTAAAGTCAATTACATAAAAACGTAGATTGGTCTAATTGAGCTGAAAAAGACGGATTATCTAACTGCAAGTTGCTCAAACTACTTCTTAAGAGTCTTAACATCGTGGCTAGGTTTATGCGACTGGCCTATGGTTGTGCAAGCTCAGCATAAATTAGTGGATGGTGACAATATGTGTATAGTTCAACCAAAATGAAAATTACTGTATGAGAAAAAATTCAAGTTTTCAGAGCTTTAGTGTCAGTACTACATTAAACTACTATAATCTAAAGTTGATTATGTCCATTTGATCAGATGAGAACAAGCAGAGCTGATGATGACACGAACTTTAAAACATGGACTGAAGAATGACACTTGTCAGCTGATTTGAACTCATTTCATAAAGGATAAACTTTGGATGAAAGCATAGCTACTATTACAAAGCTGTGAATTTAACTTACGCACAAAATTGCAATATTAAACATTAGTGAATAAAGCAGCGTTTCCATCACGTGTTCAAGAGAACCAAATCATCACTTCCTGGGAAACTGGCGCAAAATATCAGTAATAAAGTAAGTTTCTGCAATCGGCTCGTCCCTCCATCATAAACGAGCGTGTCGAGCGTCAGAGAAACACAGTAAACGCTGTCGTGTTCTCCAGCGTGCGGGAACACACTCGTGTGTGTGTGTGTGTGAGACGCTTCTGGAGGGAATTACACACAATCATTCAACAGACTTTGCCCAACGTTTGAGATGCTGCAATGCCATTGGTCCACGGTTACTCCAGTTATCCAATCACAGCTGATGCTGAGCCAAAGGGGTTTGTTTTGCGCAGAGGGACTTATTTGGTAAATGTGTTTCTAAAATATGCGTGTCTTATCGGATATCTTTTTAAATTGAGCTGAATAATGACACTAAGTTGAAATTAGTTTCATAATTGACAGATTTTACAACATAAACTGTTTATCACTGTAAAGCGGTTTCAGAACAATCTGCATTATATGCGTGTCTTATGGGATATTTAAAAAGCGTTTTTTTTAAGTTTTAGAATTTATAAACGTTGCCATCCTGCAGTTTTTTTTATGATATATCCCAAAAATAGGCGTTATAAAACTAGGCGGATGGAAACAACTATTGACAGTTTTAAACATTTTTTAAATTGAGATGAATAATGACACTAAGTTGAAATTAGTTTCATAATTAAGAGATATTACAACATTAACATTATTCCCAAGCAGCTTGACAGTAATAAAGTATCAGCATTGAATGAAGCGCTGTAGACATAAGGTGCCTTGCGGGTCATGTGACCTACCGGTGGCCAGATAGTAGCCGTTCTCGGAGAAGGCGATGGCCGTCACGGGACCCGAGTGTCCGGGGAAGTTGGCCACATTGGTCCGCTCCTTCAGGTCCCAGATCTTGATCTGAGAGTCGGCCGTGCCGGTGCCGAAGATCAGGCCGTCAGGATGAAACTGAGCACAGGTCAGAGCTGGGAGAGAGGAGCGGGAACACTCAAGCTTATTCACTTGCCAAGTTAAGGGCTTTTCTGCCTTTTGAAGATACTCAATATGTTTTATATGCATGTTATACATATACACTCATTTTAACCAGAAGCCATTGCTGGCAAGAAGATGCAAAATATCTAATGCAAGACATGAAACTGTAAAAACCTAGTTTAAAACAGATTCGAGGGGGGCCTATGGGGGAATATTCCCATTTCCCAAACAATTCAGGCCCTGCTGTCAATCAAACTACATGTTAAATCATTTCATTTAAATTAAACTAGTTCTGAATAAGAGTTTTTAGTTCCAAAGCTTATAAATAATGTGGTTAATATTAGAGATGCACGATATATCGGCCACCATAACGCTATCGGCCGATATATAAAAACTGGTATTGTTACTGGCCGAGATATTAAAGCCGATAACTAATGTATTGTTTCCTTCAGCTGAGGCGCTTCAGATGCGCACTGATCAACATGATGGATATGAAGTGCTAGAAATATGATTGAAATCACTTCAAAAAAGGAAAATATGTTCAGAGCAGCATGAGCAAGTCTGTGAGAACATCATAATTGTGTGTTTGGGACATGGCTTTAAATGGTGAGACTTGTTTTTTTTTTAATAATTTATTATTAATTATATAAAATTGATTTATTGGCCAATGTATCATTATCGGCTTTCAAATATAAAGAATGATCGGCTATCTGTATACCAAAATGTTCGATTCAGTGCATCCCTAATTAATCTTTATATGACCAGAGAGGAACACATACCACATCCAGCGGTCTCATCAGTGACCTTAGTCAGCACACGTCCAGTCTGCACATCAGAGAAGGCCCAGTACTACAACACACACGCGTGAGATGCTTTACACTCACACACAGAAAACTGATACAAAGAAAGCTTTTGTTTTTTTTCACAACATAAGTGAACCTAAACTAGCAAACAAGTTAAAGGGGCTCTCGATTCATAGAGATCATACTGTGATATGCGACAATGTGTGTGTTGCTTGTGTGAGTGTGTGTGAGTGAGTGAGAGAGTGAGTGAGTCAGTGAGTGAGTGAGTGAGTGAGTGAGCGAGTGAGTGAGTGTGTGAGTGAGTGAGCCAGTCAGTGAGAGAGCGAGTGTGTGTGAGTGAGTGAGTGAGTGAGAGAGTGAGTGAGAGTGAGTAAGTGAGTGAGGGAGTGAGCCAGTCAGTGAGTGAGAGTGAGTAAGTGAGCGAGCGAGTGTGTGAGTGAGCCAGTCAGTGAGTGAGTGAGTGAGAGTGAGCGAGCGAGCGAGCGAGCGTGTGAGTGAGAGTGAGTAAGTGAGTGAGAGTGAGCCAGTCAGTGAGTGAGTGAGCCAGTCAGTGAGTGAGTGAGAGTGAGCCAGTCAGTGATTGAGTGAGAGTGAGTAAGTGAGCGAGCGAGTGAGTGTGTGAGTGAGTGAGCCAGTCAGTGAGTGAGTGAGTGAGAGTGAGCCAGTCAGTGAGTGAGTGAGAGTGAGCCAGTCAGTGAGTGAGTGAGAGTGAGCCAGTCAGTGATTGAGTGAGAGTGAGTAAGTGAGCGAGCGAGTGAGTGTGTGAGTGAGTGAGAGAGTGAGCCAGTCAGTGAGTGAGTGAGAGTGAGCCAGTCAGTGATTGAGTGAGAGAGAGTGAGCCAGTCAGTGATTGAGTGAGAGTGAGTAAGTGAGCGAGCGAGCGAGTGTGTGAGTGAGTGAGAGAGTGAGCCAGTCAGTGAGTGAGACAGTCAGTCAGTGATTGAGTGAGAGTGAGCCAGTCAGTGATTGAGTGAGAGTGAGTAAGTGAGCGAGCGAGTGAGTGTGTGAGTGAGTGAGAGAGTGAGCCAGTCAGTGAGTGAGTGAGTGTGAGCGAGCGAGTGTGTGAGTGAGAGAGAGTGAGTAAGTGAGTGAGAGCCAGTCAGTGATTGAGTGAGAGTGAGCCAGTCAGTGATTGAGTGAGAGTGAGCAAGTGAGCGAGCGAGTGAGTGTGTGAGTGAGCCAGTCAGTGAGTGAGTGAGAGTGAGCGAGTGTGTGAGTGAGAGTGAGTAAGTGAGTGAGTGAAAGTGAGCGAGTGAGTGTGTGAGTGAGTGAAAGTGAGCGAGTGAGTGTGTGAGTGAGTGAAAGTGAGCGAGAGTAAGTGAGCGAGTGAGTGTGTGTGAGTGAGTGTGTGAGTGTGTGTGTGTGAGTGTGTGTGAGTGTGTGAGAGAGAGTGAGCCAGTCAGTCAGTGAGTGAGTGAGTGTGAGTAAGTGAGCGAGTGAGTGTGTGAGAGAGAGAGAGTGAGCCAGTCAGTGAGTGAGTGAGTGAGTAAGTGAGCGAGTGAGAGAGAGAGTGAGTAAGTGAGCGAGCGAGTGTGTGAGTGAGAGTGAGTAAGTGAGTGAGTGAGTGTGTGTTACCTGGTCCTCAGAGGAGCTCAGCAGATAGTCTCCAGTGGCGTGCAGAGAGAGGCCGGTGACTCCCGCCTCGTGGGCCCTGATGACTTGCACACAGTTTCCTCCAGTGACCGACCACACGCGGATCGTGCTGTCCGGAGACGCCGAGAACACCACCGACTGAGGAGAACAGGGGAAGAGCGGTGAGAGATGTGGAGATAACCTCCTGATGGACGAGTGTGTGTGAGTGTGAGGAGCGAGGGCCTACCTGAGCAGGGTGGTAGATGACGGACGAGACCTTTTTGGTGTGTCCCTTGAGGGTGGCGACAATCTGCTCCTCTCGCCGGTCGAACACCACCACGTTCTTATCCGCACCACCTGACGAGAGCACACAAGTGGAAGCACTCACAGGTCACATGCTAATCTGACCACGTGTGATCATGGCGTATGCGTGCAGTGTTTTTAAAATCAAAAGGTAAAGGGATAGTTCACCCAAAACTGAGAATTACTAAACTAACTAGAGTGCTGGACACAGACATGTTGACGACGGGTCCGGTCTCGACTCTCGACTGTTTTAGAATCGCCTCTGAGCGCTTCAGTCCACCGGCACACACACACATGTGCTTCACACACCCGTAACCTTCACTTTCAAGACTGACACTCACCGAGTGGTTAAGTGGTGTTCGCTGATGATTAAAAATAAATACATCGGCGCAATGTATGATTTCAATCCGTGTTATTTGCTATAGTGGAACTATTTTTTCAGACACCTCACAGCCGCGTATAAACTTCCGCTGGATATTTGAGTCTGAAGCGTCACACACTCCCGACCACTTGAAGGCGACAACCACTGCGGTACAGGACGCTGTACGGAGCACGTGTCTAGCGCATAGACCGTCGTCTCGAAAAGAGCGAAAAAACTACAACCAGATGTAAACAGCCCCTTTTCCGTTTCTGGTAGCGCAGCAATATCCACGAGCAACGAGTCCTCCAACAGAAATCAATGCGATTTTACAAAATGCCGAATAAACAACGACAGAAACTGTATTTCGCTACGCTACTTGTTTTAATCATCAACGAACACCACTAACCACTCGGTGAGCGTCACAGTCTTGAAAGTGAAGGTTACGGGTGTGTGAAGCACATGTGTGTGTGTGCCGGTGGACTGAAGCGCTCAGAGGCGATTGTAAAACAGTCGAGAGTCGAGACCGGACCCGTCGTCAACATGTCTGTGTCCAGCGCTCCAGCTCATCCTAAACTAACTAGAAAACGCTCAAAGTGCTAAATACCGGATTATCCTTTAAGACCTTTTGTGGCCTTACATTTGACAACTGACTCTCTAAGGGACCCTGGTGTGAATGTGCTGTAATCGTACCGGTGAGGACTTTGTTGGTGTCTGTGGGGCAGAGATCCAGAGAGAGGATTCCTGGTACACTGGCACTGTGAAGACCCTGGGAAGGGGAAAACAAAGCTTGATGCTGAGCTAAGGCAATATTGTGAAGAGCATTAAAACACATAGCCAGGGCTTCGGACTGACTCTTCTCAGAGCAACTGAACAGGTCTTACTGGAACAGCGATCACACCAGTTTACTCGCGGACTAGGGGTGTGCGATATTGACAAAACATTTATATCTCTATATTTTTGTGGGATTTTATAGATAATAGTTAGAGGCTATTTTGCTGAGTGTGTTTATTGTGTTTGTATTTGGCAGGTTCGTGGACAGAGACTAAGTTTCTGATATTCTTCATATTCTGTGTGTTCAGTTCACAGCATTGACAGAAAGCATCTTGCATTGATTTTTACCATTATAATGCAATTTTAACAATTAAATGTATGCATCATCCTTTGTGTCAAATTCTTACATTTAATCAAATACTATTATAAGAAGACACAATAGGGCTGTGAACAATCAAATGAAATCAGTATCAACTAAATAGTTTTAAACGTTGAATATTGATATTTTAAATTGATTTAAAAAAGAAAAGATATTTTAAATGTGAAATTAACTGATTCAACTGATTCATTCAGGAACGAAGCTTTTGTCTTAATGAGCGAGTCATTGAATCATTCATTCAAACGATTTGTTCATTCGGTATGAAACACTTCTGTGTCTTTGCTTGGAACAATTTTCATTGGTGAAATAGAGCAAAAACAGGCAACGTGTCTAAAATGTAAGTCACTTAATATGAACTTTTTTTTTAAAACAATCACATTTGTAATCATGCTAATATTTGGAGAAAAAAAACAGCAGTCTTCATGTGATATTGATTAACTATATTAAATTATTTTTGATAAATCCCCTTATCTTGAATATTGAGGTCATTATAAAGGATTGTAATAAGAGTAAATCCCGCAGTGAAAGCGTGTGCACTAGCCTAACCCACTAGACTACATTACAGTGTACGACTCTAGATGCGTGTTAGTGAAGCGAGGGACACGATATTATCGTAGATGACATCCATCACACACCCATCTCGATCCCGAGACGCCGCTACTACACAGCGCTGGGAGATCCAGTGAGGAGCATTCACTGCCCAAGTCTCAGTCATAAACCACAGATATGAGACACACAGGTTTGTTTGTGGAACACAACTCGTATGTTTTGGAGGGAATGCTGGGAAACGCTTCTCTCTCAGTTACTCACAGCATGGGACGCCACTTGACGATACTTGCTGAGATCTTCTGCTCTGACCAGCTCCTCCGGCACGGTCTTTCCTCTCTGAACACACACACACACGGTTAAGAACGCGTATTAAAGTACATAACATAACCAGTGATACAGAAGCACTGCAGTTCAAACGGCGCACCTTCTTTCTCTCGGTGGTCAGGACGGTGGCCTTGTCTTGGAGCTGCAAAGAGAGAAGATCAGTTTGATGTTCTGAGCATGTGATCTCACTCACACACACTGATGAACACTTGTTTCACGCACCTTCTGTATGATCTCCGGGGTCATCCCCACCTGTTCACTGACCTCCATGGCCTCTCCGCCGGCTCCCTGCACAGGGCACAGACGTCAACACATCATTACACCATGAATGCCAGTGGTTCAGAGTCTCATGACTCGATCACTGCGGTTCACAACCGATTCTTCTTCACTCAGAATCAACTATCAGTTCGATCTATCGGACACCATAGAGCTGACAACGGGTTACTCATGTGCTGTAGGCTATAGTCATTATTAATAGCAGAATTCATAGTAGGATTATCATATTTTAATAATAATTACTATTATACATTTTTTTGAAAGAAATACTGAATGACCAACGATATCTTAAGCACCACCAGTCCTAATATCAGTTAAAATGACAAATATACATGCATGATTATCAAGCTTTAGGTCTAATTACTAAAGTTCTACCATTAAATAATGCTTGATTATCATAATATAATGCTTGATTGAACAGAGTGAACATTTAGATAATTAAAAAGCTGAGCCATTTTACAAAGATAAGCTGATTTGGTGGAATTATATATATATATATATATATATAGTAAATTAGCATATCAGCATATCAGAATGACTAGCCAAGGGCGATTCTATTGCCACGGTGTGCGTAGAGGGTTGAAAAGAGAAAATTACTTTTGTAGCTTTAACAAAGATAAATAGTTTTTAAAATATATTTTATTTAAGAACAATTGCTTCAAAAGTTAATGCACTTTAATAAGTGAATGTCATTTCAATAAGAGATGCGACACTTGATTTGGTTCAGCTTATTGCGCTCACTTGCGGACATAGGACACAAAACAGTGCTTTTCCTCTAACATTAAGCATTGCTTTTAGATTTAGAATTGTGCTAATATTTAAGAAAGAAATTCGGATTTAGCTTTTCAGCCATTCTGACAGCCCTATTACAGACTAGTGTCATTAGGAACGGAACAGACTCTACGTCACAGTGAAAGTGTGCTCAGACTGAGCTTAAAGCAGAGACTCCCACGGCTAAACCGCCTTTCACTCCCACAGGACCTTCAGCAGATCGCCAGATAGCAGAGAAGGTGTGTTGTGCAGCGCTGGGGGGTGTGTGTGTTGTGCAGCGCTGGGGGGTGTGTGTGTTGTGCAGCGCTGGGGGGTGTGTGTGTTGTGCAGCGCTGGGGGGTGTGTGTGTTGTGCAGCGCTGGGGGGTGTGTGTGTTGTGCAGCGCTGGGGGGTGTGTGTGTTGTGCAGCGCTGGGGGGTGTGTGTGTTGTGCAGCGCTGGGGGGTGTGTGTGTTGTGCAGCGCTGGGGTGTGTGTGTGTTGTGCAGCGCTGGGGGGTGTGTGTGTTGTGCAGCGCTGGGGGGTGTGTGTGTTGTGCAGCGCTGGGGGGTGTGTGTGTTGTGCAGCGCTGGGGTGTGTGTGTGTTGTGCAGCGCTGGGGTGTGTGTGTGTTGTGCAGCGCTGGGGGGTGTGTGTGTTGTGCAGCGCTGGGGGGTGTGTGTGTTGTGCAGCGCTGGGGGGTGTGTGTGTTGTGCAGCGCTGGGGGGTGTGTGTGTGTGTGTGTTGTGCAGCGCTGGGGGGTGTGTGTGTTGTGCAGCGCTTGGGGGTGTGTGTGTTGTGCAGCGCTTGGGGGTGTGTGTGTTGTGCAGCGCTTGGGGGTGTGTGTGTTGTGCAGCGCTTGGGGGTGTGTGTGTTGTGCAGCGCTTGGGGGTGTGTGTGTTGTGCAGCGCTGGGGGGTGTGTGTGTTGTGCAGCGCTGGGGGGTGTGTGTGTTGTGCAGCGCCGGGGTGTGTGTGTTGTGCAGCGCCGGGGGTGTGTGTGTTGTGCAGCGCTTGGGGGTGTGTGTGTGTTGTGCAGCGCTGGGGGGTGTGTGTGTTGTGCAGCGCTGGGGGGTGTGTGTGTTGTGCAGCGCCGGGGTGTGTGTGTTGTGCAGCGCTTGGGGGTGTGTGTGTGTTGTGCAGCGCTGGGGGGTGTGTGTGTTGTGCAGCGCCGGGGGTGTGTGTGTTGTGCAGCGCCGGGGTGTGTGTGTGTTGTGCAGCGCCGGGGTGTGTGTGTTGTGCAGCGCCGGGGTGTGTGTGTTGTGCAGTACTGACCACGGCTGCCGGCTGGGAAGCAGGAGCCGCCTGAGCCGCCACCAGTCCAGCCTGAGGCTTCAGCGTGGCCAAAGCTGTAAGCAGAAGATGAACATGTGAGTGCCGTCACGACCCCAGAGAGGACCACACACACACACTCTCTTACCCTCTCGGGCAGCGGTGACCTCTTTGGTGAGGCGTGCGATGACCCTGCAGGCGGCGTCGTGCTGGTAGAGAGCATGGGACAGCTCCTGTCGAGTCGTCTGCAGCTGCTGTCTCAGAGTGAAGCTGTGCAGCATCACTGCGTCCTGGAGCGCACACACACACACACACACACACACGGATGAGATCGTACAAGTGGAAAAAAACAGGACATTTCTTTATTAAAGGTGAAAATAATCTACGATGTCTCTAGAACGTGTCTGAAATCTCAGCTCATAATTCCCTCAGGTCATTTATTATAGCCTGTCAAAGTTACAGTTGCCCTCTCTGGCTGTGAGGAAACACACGCTGCACGGATGCGCTGGTGCAAGTGGGAAAAAAAACAGGAATATTTTTAAGACCCAGCAACACCAGCGAATGCACCCATTGTTTTAAAGTTCTGAGCAATCATCCATGTAGATGACTGGCATGTAGGCTCCTTTAAACCCAAAAAGTAAAATAAAAATAGTGTTGTCAAAACATTCAGAACTTTGGTACAAAGTCGGTACTAAAAAAACGTAAAGGTCACAGTACCGAGTACCAGGCCCAGCCCGGTTCTAGATGCGCGTGCATTAGTTTGTCGTCCTCATGAAAGCGCTGAGATATGATATGATTCATGATTCAATTAATCTCCAGAGCTGCTCTGAGAGTCTCTTCATGAGCATTTTACCGTTTCATTTGAGAAAAACTATCGTCACACACACACACACACACACACAGGTCTTCACGGCAATCCGCCAAAATAAAAGTTGTTTAACTTAAAGAAATTGACAGAATTATATTAGGCTACTGTACAGTAGATTTAGCTGCGTCTCCATTCATTCATTAATACTACTAATAATTATAATAAGTGCATGGAAGGTTGCTTATTTTTCACTTGATTTTTTTTATAAGCAATATTTTTCAATATCATCAGTATTTTTGTTTAAACAGCATGTAGTCGTCAATGCTTTCATACATTTACCGTCATTAATAATAAAGTCATTGAATTGAATATATATTTTTTTTAAATAGTATATAAATTGTTCAAACAGATTTTGCTGTGTTACCGAGAACCGTAAAATGTTAATGGTATCGGTACCGACTACTGGAATGTCGGTCCTGTGACATCCTAAATGAATTATACAGAACTCTAAAATCCGTCAGTAATCGGATTGGCGGCTCAATCGCACTGAAATCTGAACAGCGTAACAGCGTGTGACGCGCAGAACGAGCTGCTGTTCCTGTTGAATGAAGTGTGTTAATGAGTTTCCCGTCATCCTATAATCCATCTTTCCCAGCGTGTGAAGTGGAGCAACGGCCCGCCAGCGCTTCGGACTCACACACACGACTGGGTTCGGGCGTTTGTACTGCGTGATGAATATAAGCAGCGGCACAGCGGTTCATACGCTCAGCGTCTCCAAATCATGACCAGAAATGGATAAATATTCAGACTGCTACAATGAAGAACCAATAGTTATACACTACATTCAAATTCATTAACCAGAACAACTTCAGTCCGACTGGAACAAAAGTTGTGCATGTAAACACAGCCAGTGTTCAGCGAACGCCTCACGCTAGTAACGTCAGCTAGATAAGCTAGCTTAACCGTTCACTGTTAGCCTATTACCATTGCAAGAGACAAATTGGGTTGGGTATAGTTTGAACTTTATGGATCACAATTCTTATCAATTTCTAATTTCGATTCCAAAAAAAAAAAAAAAAAACTTAGATATCATTAATGTTTCTTAATTCTTATTGGAAAACATGTAACTGTATCTGACCATCATGAACACAAATCAACAGGCTGGAGAACACGTACACTAGGAGGTTTAAAAACACTATAGAAACACAACTAGTCTGACTAATATAGACTTCAGGCATTATTAAAGACAAGAACACTCAGTGATTAAAAAAGAACAAATAAAGTAGCAATCGCAACAAATAGATACAACTGAATAAAGATACGATTGAAATAAACAGTGTTTTAGGATTATCAGGTGTTCAGATTCAGAAAGTAATCAAATGTAAAATATTAATAAAATCTACATTAGAAGTATAGTATGGTCACTGAGTGAAGAGCGAGTCTTCTGTTGTGTGATCAGTGCTGATATTCCTGCGGTCTCCAATATAACAGTCAGAAAACAGCTTTTGCGTCGCCTCGTGCTTAAACGCTTTAGTCACATTAAAATCACCTTTTCTGAGTGCGCTTTGGATGTGTGCTTTAATGGTTTAAAGTCATTTTAAAGTGCACACAACCAAATCGAAATTTAAATTTTATAATAAGTATCAAATTCCTGACCTCTTTTTTTTACCGATGTGCATGATTCACGTGGGTCAGGATTTTAGGCAGAAATAACCGGATTAATCTGGTCCTGGACAAACTGAGCACTTATGGGACACACACACACACACACTCACCCACTCGTCCTGCAGGGATTTGAGGATGGCAGGGATGCTGGTGGCAGAGGGAGCCTTCGGGCGGATGGGGTGAGACACTGGAAGTAAACACATTCATCTCTTGCTAAATGGAGCACTGCGTTCAAAACATCACAAACATCTCAAAGGCTTATTCGTCTTCCGTTGCAAACAGCTTTGCCATAATATTATATTTTTGGATGTATCATATACACAGTTATTCAGAACAAAGCTCTTCTTTCATGAGCTCATGTGCACTTTCTGTACAAGACTGAAAGTGACTGGCAGGGAGATGTTGAGAAATTCACGGGAAACACGAAAGCAAGATTGAAACCAAACTACAGTAGTCAACATTTGAAGAGTTCACCAAAGCTGTCCTGAGACAAGAACGAGCATTGTTCAAAATCTATGAATAATTTTGAGGAAAGGTTTTGATCCACTTCAAATGTGGACTACTGTATTTATATTTTTACTGTAAGCAGTTGTGGATGTTAATACGATATTACAGTCAGAAAAACCTAGAACTTGACCTTCTAAAGCCATGATCGGTTAGTGTTCAGTAACGCAATGAGTGTTTGCACATCATGTGAGGAGTGTGTGTGTGTGTGAGGCTCTGATGCATTACTGCGGCATTTTGATAGGTTGTGTTTGAAAATCGAAATCAAGATACTTCCTGTTAGACGTGTGTGTGTTACAGAGAATTGCTAGACGTGTGTGTGTTACAGAGAATTGCTAGACGTGTGTGTGTCACAGAGAATTGTTAGATGTGTGTGTGTTAGATAGAGAATTGCTAGACGTGTGTGTGTGTGTGTGTTACACAGAAAATTGCTAGACGTGTGTGTGTGTGTGTGTGTGTGTGTTAGATAGAGAATTGCTAGACGTGTGTGTGTGTGTGTTAGAGAATTGCTAGACGTGTGTGTGTGTGTGTGTGTTAGATAGAGAATTGCTAGACGTGTGTGTGTTACACAGAGAATTGCTAGACGTGTGTGTTACACAGAGAATTGCGTGTTGTGGTTTGCAAAAAGTGTTTTATGAAATTGAAAACTGAGTCGAAGGCCGTATGGTAGTGTATGGTTTAGCAGCTTTGGTGTGTGGTTCTGGTGCTTGAGTGTCAGGAACCGGCAGGAGTGTGTGTGTCGATGAAGCGGCAGCTTGTCACGGCTCATGCGAGCTCCTGTACCCTTGATGTCGATGAGCTGCTCCTCAGACAGAGGCTGGCCGTTGATGGGGTCGGCTCCATTCTCTGCTATGTACTTCTCGATCAGACGCCTCTCGAACACCTGATTGGAAACAGGAGAGACACACGGATGCTCCGGCACCTCGTTGGAAACTGGAAGGAGAACAACATACGCATTTATAATCACGTAACACCATTTTACAGTGTCCTTGTTTAGTGATACTAGTGGTAATGATAATAATACACATTGCATCATTATATGGAACTAAACCCTATTCCTAAAAATATAATCATATTCTTCAGCACTTAAATATATATTTACTAAATGTATCAGACACCTTAAAATAAAGTAAGAGACGTTTGGATAAATATGTTTCATTCAAAGCAACACACATGATGTTTCCTTCCTCTGCAATACAAAACACCTAATTTTAGTTCCACCACTATTAATCAAATACATATCAGATACGGTGTTGTCGAATGTTTAAAATCAACAATTAGGCTAGACTTCACAAATCTTGCCGTTTATGTTTATTTTTCCTTTTTTCATCGGTGTTTTGCTTGCCGACAGTTATCTCCGTGGTCAGACACACAAGCAGAACTCCCAGCGTCCTGTTTAACATATATGCGCTTCTAGTCTCATGAATACAGCGAAGCGGCGGAAGAAAGCATCGTTATTAAAGCCTAGTTTCTCAAACACAAAGTTCCTGCTAATATGCGCACAATGGCTAACACCGCTAATCACTCATGCTAACAGAAACAAACTCACTTACTCGCACAAACCAAAGACATCTCGCTCGTATAGACGCGATTCCGCTTTCCAGATAAAGCTGGAGTTATATCAATTCATCCACCGGTTTAAAATCCACACAGAGTTAATGTTATTTATCTCAATCAAGGCGCTGCATGCCCTGAGTCAGCACGGTCAGAACACGTTGAGATGCCGTGCCGCTCAAACACCGGTGCATGACGGGATACTGGAGGGCGGAAGTTGAAACCGACGGGCTTCCGCCACAAGGCGGACCGCATCCTCAGCCAAAACATTTGTGCGCAGAAGTATAATCTTTTAAATATATTAATCTGTACAGTTGGTAATGAGCGTGTAAATAGAAAATCTTCTCGATAATCACAAACGACTCGATTGGCTTGTGTTGAGAAAGCGTGGAGAAATGTCACAGGCACCACGTGACTATCTCCGCCTCTCCATGTGAGTGAACTGAACTGTCCGAGTGATTCAGACCGAGTCGCGAACCGATTCAGATTCATTCATGAAAGGTATTTCTGTATCACGTCAGTATTTATGTCGGTTATTTATTTATTTTCTCATCTCATTTTGGTTTCAACAGTATGCTAAAAGCTATGTACATTTTTAGGATTTCATTTTCTTCAGTACAACCCAATTGTTAGCGTTAATTTACAGAACAGAGGAATATCTGTCAAAGAATAAACCGGTGACCAGATTAATAAAAAAACGGGGATAATACATTTTTGTTTTTTAATTGTTGTGGGCTCCATATGTTTATTATAATTAATAATCATGTTTAAACTCACTTTTATGTCTAAACTGGTTAAACTGACCGTAACTGGTTTTAATAAAATTAATAAAAATAAAAAAGAAGTCACACTAGAAAAAATAGTAACCATCACCAACAGATTAAAACTATTATAACAAAATTACGAATACAAAAATCAAACAAAATAAATATAACATGATTAAAAAAAAAAGTGCATTTCATTTTCACAAACGAATACACTGTATACAGTAATCATCATTTAAGCTTATTATCCCTAGTTAATTATCATTCTCATTCTGAGTATGTGCTTTCTGCAAATGTAACTGGTGAAATTGTAATTGTTTAGTTGATTTTGTAAAAAATACATATCGGTGTGTTGAGACGGCACAATAAATGATCACAATAAAATGACAGGAAGTAAAAAGAAAAACCATTTATTGATGATACAGACAAAAAGAGAGAGTTTGTCACTCTGGAGTCCATGTATTAACCCTACAGCCGCTGGATTCTTCAGTCCCGGTTTAACGGCTGTTTCAGGTCGAAGATGCCGGTTCCTCCTTTCACCACCTTTCCAGCGACCAGGCACGCCGAGGGGGACCGCAGTTTATCAGACGAGCCTGACAACACAACACAGCCATTACAGAGCTGAACAACAGGAGCATTACACGCAGAGCCAGCCGACTGAACTCCACCACACTGTAACGCATCATAACTCCTCATAAACCATCACAGAAATGATTTACTCCAGAATCTAGCACACAAACCTTTCATTTACAAAGAGCCTTTTGCACTTTAAAACACACTGCACACACTATACACTTTTAATATACAATATGATATACAACAATGTTTAATATACAAAGCAAACATATTTGTTTAGCATATTTATATACTTCACTGTAAATATCTACTTTTTTTTCATCCTCTCTAAGTTGTTTTGAATTGTATATTCATTTTGATATTTTCATATTATTCTGGCGTCTCTATTGTCCTGTGCTGTGGGTTTCAGCTCTGAGTCCAACACTATTCATTCACACACACAATGTAAAACCACATTTAGCATTTTAATCAACAGAGCCTTTTATCATGTGTCTTGGAGTCGTGATCTCGATCTCGGATCGTGGCGTGAGTGTATCGTTACACCCCTATTATTTAGTATTATTTATTTCATAATTACTTCTATTTACAGCCTTAAAATGATGAAAAGTGAATTTCTGACATTAAGAACAGGCAGGAACCCGTGGTAGTGCGGAGGACGGAGGCCTGTGTGTATGAGAGCGTGTGTGTGTGTGTGAGAGCGTGTGTGTGTATGAGAGCGTGTGTGTGTGTGTGAGAGCGTGTGTGTGTATGAGAGCGTGTGTGTGTATGAGAGCGTGTGTGTGTGTGTGTGTGAGAGCGTGTGTGTGTGTGAGAGCGTGTGTGTGTGTGTGAGAGCGTGTGTGTGTATGAGAGCGTGTGTGTGTGTGTGAGAGCGTGTGTGTGTATGAGAGCGTGTGTGTGTATGAGAGCGTGTGTGTGTGTGTGTGTGAGAGCGTGTGTGTGTGTGAGAGCGTGTGTGTGAGAGCGTGTGTGTGTATGAGAGCGTGTGTGTGTATGAGAGCGTGTGTGTGTGTGTGAGAGCGTGTGTGTGTATGAGAGCGTGTGTGTGTGTGTGAGAGCGTGTGTGTGTGTGTGAGAGCGTGTGTGTGTGTGTGAGAGCGTGTGTGTGTGTGTGAGAGCGTGTGTGTGTGTAAGAGAGCGTGTGTGTGTATGAGAGCGTGTGTGTGTGTGTGTGAGAGCGTGTGTGTGTGTGTGAGAGCGTGTGTGTGTGTGTGAGAGCGTGTGTGTGTTTGAGAGCGTGTGTGTGTGTGTGAGAGCGTGTGTGTGTGTGTGAGAGCGTGTGTGTGTGTATGAGAGCGTGTGTGTGTATGAGAGCGTGTGTGTGTATGAGAGCGTGTGTGTGTATGAGAGCGTGTGTGTGTGTGTGAGAGCGTGTGTGTGTATGAGAGCGTGTGTGTGTGTGTGAGAGCGTGTGTGTGTATGAGAGCGTGTGTGTGTGTATGAGAGCGTGTGTGTGTGTGTGAGAGCGTGTGTGTGTATGAGAGCGTGTGTGTGTGTATGAGAGCGTGTGTGTGTATGAGAGCGTGTGTGTGTGTGTGTGAGAGCGTGTGTGTGTATGAGAGCGTGTGTGTGTATGAGAGCGTGTGTGTGTGTGTGAGAGCGTGTGTGTGTATGAGAGCGTGTGTGTGTGTATGAGAGCGTGTGTGTGTATGAGAGCGTGTGTGTGTGTATGAGAGCGTGTGTGTGTGTATGAGAGCGTGTGTGTGTATGAGAGCGTGTGTGTGTGTGTGAGAGCGTGTGTGTGTATGAGAGCGTGTGTGTGTGTGTGAGAGCGTGTGTGTGTGTGTGAGAGCGTGTGTGTGTGTGTGAGAGCGTGTGTGTGTATGAGAGCGTGTGTGTGTGTGTGAGAGCGTGTGTGTGTGTGAGAGCGTGTGTGTGTGTGTGTGAGAGCGTGTGTGTGTGTGTGAGAGCGTGTGTGTGTGTGTGAGAGCGTGTGTGTGTGTGTGAGAGCGTGTGTGTGTGTGTGAGAGCGTGTGTGTGTGTGAGAGCGTGTGTGTGTGTGTGTGAGAGCGTGTGTGTGTGTGTGAGAGCGTGTGTGTGTGTATGAGAGCGTGTGTGTTTGTGTATGAGAGCGTGTGTGTGTGTGTGAGAGCGTGTGTGTGTGTGTGTGAGAGCGTGTGTGTGTGTATGAGAGCGTGTGTGTGTGTATGAGAGCGTGTGTGTGTGTATGAGAGCGTGTGTGTGTGTGAGAGCGTGTGTGTGTGTGTGAGAGCGTGTGTGTGTGTGTATGAGAGCGTGTGTGTGTGTGTGAGAGCGTGTTTGAGAGTATGAGAGCGTGTGTGTGTGTATGAGAGTGTGTGTGTGTGTGTGTGAGAGTGTGTTTGTGTGTGTGAGAGAGCGTGTGTGTGTGTGAGAGCGTGTGTGTGTGTGTGAGAGCGTGTGTGTGTGTATGAGAGCGTGTGTGTGTGTGTGAGAGCGTGTGCGTGTGTGTATGAGAGCGTGTGTGTGTGTGTGAGAGCGTGTTTGAGAGTATGAGAGCGTGTGTGTGTATGAGAGTGTGTGTGTGTGTATGAGAGTGTGTTTGTGTGTGTGAGAGAGCGTGTGTGTGTGTGTGTGTGTATGAGAGCGTGTGTGTGTGTATGAGAGCGTGTGTGTGTGTATGAGAGCGTGTGTGTGTGTGTATGAGAGCGTGTGTGTGTGTATGAGAGTGTGTGTGTGTGTGAGAGTATGAGAGCGTGTGTGAGAGTATGAGAGCATGTGTGTGTGTGTGTGTGTGTGTATGAGAGTGTGTTTGTGTGTGAGAGCGTGTGTGTGTGTGTGGGAGCGTGTGTGTGTGTATGAGAGCGTGTGTGTGTGTGTGAGAGCGTGTGTGTGTGTGTATGAGAGCGTGTGTGTGTGTGTGAGAGCGTGTTTGAGAGTATGAGAGCGTGTGTGTGTGTATGAGAGTGTGTGTGTGTGTGTATGAGAGTGTGTTTGTGTGTGTGAGAGAGCGTGTGTGTGTGTGTGTGTGTGTGTGTGTGTGTGTGTATGAGAGCGTGTGTGTGTGTATGAGAGCGTGTGTGTGTGTGTGTATGTGTATGAGAGCGTGTGTGTGTGTGTGAGAGCGTGTTTGAGAGTATGAGAGCGTGTGTGTGTGTATGAGAGTGTGTGTGTGTGTGTGTATGAGAGTGTGTTTGTGTGTGTGAGAGAGCGTGTGTGTGTGTGTGTGTGTGTATGAGAGCGTGTGTGTGTGTATGAGAGCGTGTGTGTGTGTGTATGTGTATGAGAGCGTGTGTGTGTGTATGAGAGCGTGTGTGTGTGTATGAGAGCGTGTGTGTGTGTATGAGAGCGTGTGTGTGTGTGTATGTGTATGAGAGCGTGTGTGTGTATGAGAGTGTGTGTGTGTGTGAGAGTATGAGAGCGTGTGTGAGAGTATGAGAGCATGTGTGTGTGTGTGTGTGTATGAGAGTGTGTTTGTGTGTGTGAGAGCGTGTGTGTGTGTGTGTGTGTATGAGAGCGTGTGTGTGTGTGTGTGTGTGTATAAGAGCGTGTGTGTGTGTGTGTATGAGAGCGTGTGTGTGTGTGTGTATGAGAGCGTGTGTGTGTGTGTGTATGAGAGCGTGTGTGTGTGTGTGTGTATGAGAGCGTGTGTGTGTGTATGAGAGCGTGTGTGTGTGTGTATGAGAGCGTGTGTGTGTGTGTGTATGAGAGCGTGTGTGTGTGTGTGTGTATGAGAGCGTGTGTGTGTGTGTGTGTATGAGAGCGTGTGTGTGTGTGTGTGTATGAGAGCGTGTGTGTGTGTGTGTGAGAGAGCGTGTGTGTGTGGCCGATCTGCTGTTCACTGATCGATTGCTCCTGTCTGCCTTCCTGCCTGCTGTGAGTTTGTTTGCGTCGAGGCTGTAAGCTCTACGCCTCGTATTAGCTTTGTATTTCTTTCTGTTTTGAACCATCATTTACTATCATTCCTAGTTTTTTATATTACTAAATATAGTTTACCCACCATCTCAGATTAACCTTACATCGCTAGCTTCCGTTATTGTTAGCACAGAACGCGTGTTTACGCGCCACCCGCGCTCATTTATTTATTATTTATTTTCTCTCGCGCGCCCGCGCCTTTGAGTTAATAAAAGCCCAGGTAAGTAAGAATCAGTCAACACAAACGGTGAGTAATGTCTTGTCCTGTTATTGTCACCTGTGTCACATGTCATATGTTTAGTGTAGCCTTCTCCGATGGCAATATAGGATTTATTTGTGATAAATGCAAGGAGACAGTCAGGCTGACGGAGAAGATTTCAGAGCTAGAGACACGCATCCAAACTTTAATTGAGGATAGTAAGGATAGTACTAGAGCTTTAGATACTATTTTGGATGCGCCTAGCATAGTGAACTCTGTACATGATTCGGTTCCGGCTGAAGTAGAGCCCAGGCAGCAGGGCAGATGGGTGACCGTGAGAGATCGCTCTAGTCGCGGATTAAAAAAACACCCTTCCGTTCCGATTACCATAACAAATCGATTTGCCCCACTCAGTGAAACACCCACTGAGAATTCTGTTGATTGTGCCCTGGTAATTGGTGATTCGATCACACGGAACGTGAAAATAGAGACACCAGCCACCATAGTCACATGTTTGCCGGGAGCCAGAGCGCCTGACATCAAAGCAAATTTAAAAGTGCTGGCTAATGCTAATCGTAAATTCTCTAAGATCATTATTCATGTCGGCACTAATGATGTTCGACTTCGCCAGTCGGAGATCACCAAAATTAATATTAAAGAGGTGTGTAAACTCGCAAGTACGATGTCAGGCACTGTAATTTTCTCTGGCCCCCTTCCTGTTCGCAGGAGTGATGAGATAGTTAGCAGATTGGCCTCACTCAATGGTTGGTTGTCTAAGTGGTGTCCGTTGAATAATATAGAATTCATAGACAATTGGAAAAGTTTTTGGGGCAAGCCTGACCTGTTGAAAAGAGATGGTGTTCATCCCTCCTGGGATGGTGCTGCTCTTCTCTCTAGTAATATGGCACATAGTCTTAGAGCTAAAACATGACAATCTGGGGCTCAGGTCAGGGAGCAGACAGACTGGCTAAACCGACCGTCTGCTAGCGGCCTCGCGTCACCAAGGTCAGATAAATCCCATCACATAGAGCCTCTTTCACCTAGATATCATCATATAGAGACTGTGTCTGTTCCCCGAATTTGGAAATCCAAAAAACGTCAGGTAAAAAATTTAATTGATGTTCAACAAATAAAAAACAGATATAATACAGATGAACAAATGATAAAGCTTGGGTTGCTGAATATTCGATCCCTTACTTCAAAATCGCTCGTAGTTAATGATATGATTTCAGATTATAATCTAGATGTGCTGTGTTTGACAGAAACCTGGCTAAAACCAAACGATTACATTACTTTAAATGAGTCAACCCCACAAGATTACTGTTATAAACATGAACCTCTTCTAATATGCAAAGGGGGAGGTGTTGCTGTAATTTATAGTAATATTTTCAAAACCACTAAGAAATCTATTTTTAAATATACTTCTTTTGAAGTGTTGGTGCTTAATGTAAAAATATATAGTGTAAACGATAAATCACGTTTGAGATTTCTGCTGGCTACTGTATACAGGCCACCAGGGCACCATAAAGATTTTATCAAAGAATTTGCGGACTTTCTATCAGAATTAGTATTGGCTAACGATAAAGTACTAATTGTTGGTGATTTTAATATACATGTAGATAATGAAAAAGATGCATTGGGATTGGCACTTAAAGACATTGTAAACTCAATTGGAGTTAGACAACACGTGTCAGGACCCACTCATTGTCGTAATCATACTCTAGATCTAATATTATCACATGGAATAGATGTTGATGCCGTTGAAATTCTGCAGCAGAGCGATGACATCTCAGACCATTATCTAGTCTCATGTAAATTACATTTAGCCAAGGCTGCAAAGCCGACTCCGTGTTATAAATATGTTAGACCTATAACTTCTGCCACTAAAGATTGCTTTATCAATAATCTTCCTAATAAGTTTCATCATCTCAGCATCCCGGATAGCTTAGAAGAACTTGATATTGCAACAGAAACTTTTAACTCTCTCTTTTCCAGCACTTTAGACGCAGTTGCTCCGTTGCGCTTAAAGAAGATTAAAGAAAATAGTCCAACGCCGTGGTACAACGAGCACACTCAGGCCCTTAAGAGAGCAGCCAGAAAAATGGAGCGCAACTGGAAGAAAACAAAACTAGAGGTATTTCGGATTTCATGGAAAGAGAGCTCGATTGCTTACAGAGAGGCTTTAAAAGCTGCTAGATCTGCTTATTTTTCAACCCTATTAGAAGAAAATAAACATAATCCTAGGTATTTATTTGAAACAGTGGCTAAACTAACGAAAAAGAAAGCTTCAAGCACAGAAGTTTCAGGCCAACACAGCAGTAATGACTTTATGAACTTCTTCACTTATAAGATTGATAATATCAGGGACAAAATTGTAACTATGCAACCGTCTACTACAGTATCGCATCAGGGAGTGCATTGTAGTCTCCCTGAGGAAAAATTGTTTTCATTTGTTGCTATAGGAGAGGAAGATTTCTGCAAACTCGTTAATTCATCTAAATCGACAACTTGTATGTTAGACCCTATACCGACTAAGCTACTGAAAGAGATGCTTCCAGAGATCATAGATCCTCTTCTTAATATCATTAATTCGTCTTTGTCTCTAGGATATGTACCAAAAACCTTTAAGCTGGCTATGATAAAACCGCTTGTTAAAAAACCGCAACTTGATCCTTCAGAATTAGTCAATTACAGGCCGATCTCAAATCTGCCTTTTCTGTCAAAGATATTAGAAAAAGCAGTATCCTCACAACTGTGTTCCTTTCTTGAAAGAAATGATATCTGCGAGGATTTTCAGTCAGGATTTAGACCGCACCATAGTACTGAGACAGCTCTCATTAGAGTTACAAATGATTTACTTTTATCATCCGATCGTGGTTGTATCTCTCTATTAGTGTTACTTGATCTTAGTGCTGCATTTGACACAATTGACCACAACATTCTTTTAAATAGACTGGAAAACTATGTTGGCATTAGTGGAATTGCACTAGCATGGTTTAAATCATACTTATCTGACCGTTATCAGTTTGTAGCAGTAAATGAAGAGATGTCTTATCGATCACAAGTTCAGTATGGCGTACCACAAGGCTCAGTACTAGGACCGCTGCTGTTCACTCTGTACATGCTACCATTAGGACATATCATTAGGAAACATGGAATTAGCTTTCATTGTTATGCCGATGATACTCAGCTGTATATTTCTTCAAAACCTAACGAAACTTACCAATTAACGGAATGCATAGCTGATATAAAAAATTGGATGACTAGTAATTTCCTACTACTAAACTCTGAAAAAACAGAGATTCTAATTATTGGACAAAAAACTTCCACACGTAATAACCTAGAATACTGTCTAACACTTGATGGCTGCTCTATTAAGTCTTCGTCGTCGGTTAGGAACCTGGGTGTGCTCTTTGATAGCAATCTTTCATGTGAAAGTCAAGTGTCTAGTATCTGTAAAACCGCATTTTTCCATCTTAAAAATATATCTAAATTACGACATATGCTCTCATTAACAAATGCGGAACAATTAGTTCATGCTTTCATGACATCAAGACTAGATTATTGTAATGCTCTACTGGGTGGTTGCCCTGCACGCTTAATAAATAAACTACAGCTGGTCCAAAACGCAGCCGCTCGAGTTCTTACTAGAACCAGGAAATATGACCATATTAGCCCGGTTCTGTCAACACTGCATTGGCTGCCTATTAAACATCGTATAAATTTTAAAATATTGTTGATTACTTACAAAGCACTAAATGGTTTAGCTCCGCAGTACTTGAGCGAGCTCTTAACGCATTATAGTCCTTCACGTCTATTGCGATCTCAAAATTCGGGCCAGTTGATAATACCTAGAATTTCAAAATCGACTGCGGGCGGTAGATCCTTTTCCTATTTAGCACCAAAACTTTGGAACAGTCTTCCTACCATTGTCCGGGAAGCAGACACACTCTGTCAGTTCAAAGCTAGACTAAAAACACATCTCTTTGACCTAGCATTCACATAATATATTATAGACTTCTATAATTCAATGTTAGGCTGCATAGATTAGGTCAGCCGGAACTGGGAACACTTCCCTTAAATCCTGATGTACTCGTTACATCATCATAAGAAGAATGGCATCTACGCTAATTTTAGTGTCTTTGTTTATCCCGAGGTTTTCCCGCAGCCGACCGGATCCAGGCCGTATCCAGATCTGACTAGGAGCTTTGCCTGGACCCGATGACAACGCAGTGCTGAAGTGCCAACTAGC
This sequence comes from Meda fulgida, assembly GCA_030578275.1. Classification (NCBI taxonomy): domain Eukaryota; kingdom Metazoa; phylum Chordata; class Actinopteri; order Cypriniformes; family Leuciscidae; genus Meda; species Meda fulgida. Next base: position 1,626,745 of record CM060629.1, read on the forward strand.
CTCTCCCTATGGAGGATCCCTTTCCCACTCTACAGATAAAACGTTGTGATTCCGGTTCGCGTACCCACCCCGAAGTGATAAAATAAAACAAAATTCTGTATCAAATTACAGTTACTGTAAATCCGGCCTCTAGTTCATAAACGCCAGAGGAGAACTGGCCCCCGACTGAGCCTGGGTTCTCCCAAGGTTTTTTTTTCTCCATTAGGTCACCTGATGGAGTTTTAGGACACCAGTAGGTCACTTGATGGAGTTTTAGGACACCAGTAGGTCACTTGATGGAGTTTTTCGGTTCCTTGCCACTGTTGCCTTTGGCTTGTTCAGTTGGGGATATTCAAAATAATTAGCCAAGCATTAATACCATTGATCAGCCCTACCAAACGTGGATGTTTTTTCACTAAGAAACAAACATTATGTTATTTGATTGATATTGTGAAGCTGCTTTGATGCAATTTATATTGTGAAAAGCGCTATATAAATACACTTGACTTGACTTGACTTGTGTGTGTGTGTGTATGAGAGCGTGTGTGTGTGTGTGTATGAGAGCGTGTGTGTGTGTGTGTGTGTGTATGAGAGCGTGTGTGTGTGTGTGTGTGTGTATGAGAGTGTGTGTGTGTGTGTGTGTGTGTGTGTGTGTGTGTGTGTGTGTGTGTGTATGAGAGCGTGTGTGTGTGTGTGTGTGTGTATGAGAGCGTGTGTGTGTGAGAGAGCGTGTGCACATGTACCCAGCATGGCGGCCTGCTTGAGGAAGCGGTACGA
>CM060629.1:1635000-1640000 GCA_030578275.1 Meda fulgida
ACACCTCACACCACAGCCCGTTCACAGTGTCGTATTTGTAGTCCTCCACAGCGGTGCTCAGCTGAAGCACAGCGTTGATCCTCATGGTCTCCGGGGAGTCTGACGGTGGCTGTTCAGAGCGCTCAGCAGCCGGGCTCTCGTCAGGAGATCCCGTCCCTTCCTGTGTGTGTGACGTCACTTCCTGTCCGTCCTCGGCCACTTCCTGTCTGTTCTCGGCCACTTCCTGTTCCTGATCACTGCCCTGTTCACCCTCCTCGCTCTCATAGTCCACCTGAGGGTCACATCACACACAGCCAGATTATACACACTCTTGTGGAACATACAGGGGCCTATGGGTAATTTTTTAGCTAACTGTGATTTTGAATATGTACATTTCTGAAATGCGTAACTTAGACAGTTACCTGATAACAGATCACTCTAAATTGTAATATGGACTCATGCACTTTCTGTAAAGCTGCTTTAAAATGATGTGTGCTATTATGAAAATGAAAAGCGCTATACAGAAACATGTGGAAACTGCATAAAAATCATAAAAATAGTCATAACAATACAATAGGTTCCATTGACTTGCATTCATACGCATGCGAATGCTGGAGACCGGAAACACAAGCTCATGCAAAAGAGGTTCAAAAGGTCAAGCTTGGTGAACTCTGACCTGCAAATGCGCTTCATTAAGTGGATGGTAGACTGTATATTTTTACTTTCTGGATTCATTATTATTTGTTATATGTTGAATTTATGTTTATAAAATAACCCAATATAACACAAATCGCAACCATTGCAGTGTCTGTAGAAATCTCACGTGCTCAAAGTCATGTGACCGTAGCTTTACAGTGACCGGCATGCGGCCAGATTCACTCGCAGACACGACGCAACAGAGAAGAACAGATGAACACAGCTCCTGTTTCATCCGACTCGCGTTATCATATCTTATATCCACACAAACTCAAAGGTCTTCACCACAACCCGCCAGAATAAGAGTTTGAAGTCTTAATAACTTGATGTATTGCTATTGTACAGTATACTGTGCTTCTCAAAGCAATAAGAATTCAGTTTATTAAAACACATTTAACATCTCACTTTTTCATCCCTTAGACATTGTGTTTGATTATTACAATTTTATTAAGCCATTAAAACGTAAATACAGAAAAAATAAACATGGAAAAGAGCATTTACAGCAACAAAGCTGCAAAATTGTGCCATTTTACAGTCTTGATGTTGTGTCTGGGCTCTTTTTCAAAGTCTTGTTTTCAGGCTCTACTAGAGCAGGTTTTCCTGCTGTAATGTTGATTATTTCCTCATATCCTCCATTGTTGCGGCTCCTCTTCCCAGTCTGTCAGTAACGCTCTGTTACTTCCTGTCTCTATGAAGCCCCTCCTCCTGAAAAGCACACTGTGCTCTGATTGGTCGGCTGGATCAGTGTGTTGTGATTGGTTGAGAGTGTTTGGGAAAGTCCCGCCCCTTACCATAACCACCAGTTTAACACACTACTAACTAACTCACCCAGGCCCCGCCCCTTTATTCTGCGCATGAATTATAATAACGAGGATCATTGTGACGTGTTCCCGGAAGAAACTCGAGATACAATGGAGGCGTTTCAGGAGTTCAGAAACACTGATATAGAGAAGAACTGCTCACACAGCCACATCACACATAAACACAGATGAACAAGCACAGAAGCAGAACAGAAGTAAGCTGAATTATAATAACTATAATACCTCCTCTTCACGTTTTTCCTTTCTCCTGGAATCCGTGGCATCAGCATCGCCTTCATTCGCCACGTCATCCACAATCATGTTGTTTTCTGCATCCCCATTGCCTTCATCCTGTGGAAAAGTCAGGCATGATACTGTCATTATCCCATATTATTACGCGGCTCTGTGGAATGCTTGATTCTGATTGGTCAATCGCTCCATGCAGCGGTGTGATATTCCCGATAGCAGCCGCTGAGAACAGAAACACAGGCTCATCCGGGAACTGAAGTCAGCAGCGCTACACTCGCTAGGAACGGGTTCCCTCGTGCTAGTTTTGCGTTTGGTGAGATAATAAATTACTTAAACTCAGTCGAATACATTTTTTGTGTACAGTTATTTAATTATGCCACCCAGTATCGTGGACGCGCTCTCGTTAAACGCTCTGCCGCCATTTTGTGAATGGTTTTTGTGCACTGTTGGATTATAAGATACAAACATTTACGATTTTAAAACAGTTTAATCTGACATCAAGATCTCCTAATCTCCACAATTATGTGTTGAAATGCTGTGTAATACGTGTTATGACCATATCTCTTGAATGTCTTGAACTCGCCGCTGAAACTGCTCTCTCCACGCAAGCTTTGCGTTTATGACATATTTCAACTCTTCTAATTATTTACTTATGTGGCAAGTAGTGTCGGGATAATGTACATCCAGCCGGTTGTTATCTCAGAATTAACCCCTTTCAGGTGTGTGTGTGTGTTATCTCAGAATAAACCCCTTTCAGGTGTGTGTGTGTGTGTGTGTGTGTTATCTCAGAATAAACCCCTTCAGGTGTGTGTGATATCTCAGAATAAACCCCTTCAGGTGTGTGTGTGTTATCTCAGAATAAACCCCTTCAGGTGTGTGTGATATCTCAGAATAAACCCCTTCAGGTGTGTGTGTGTGTTATCTCAGAATAAACCCCTTCAGGTGTGTGTGTGTTATCTCAGAATAAACCCCTTCAGGTGTGTGTGTGTGTGTGTGTTATCTCAGAATAAACCCCTTCAGGTGTGTGTGTGTGTGTGTATTATCTCAGAATAAACCCCTTCAGGTGTGTGTGTGTGTGTGTGCTATCTCAGAATAAACCCCTTCAGGTGTGTGTGTGTGTGTGTGTGTGTTATCTCAGAATAAACCCCTTCAGGTGTGTGTGTGTGTTATCTCAGAATAAACCCCTTCAGGTGTGTGTGTGTGTGTGTGTGTGTGTATTATCTCAGAATAAACCCCTTCAGGTGTGTGTGTGTGTGTGCTATCTCAGAATAAACCCCTTCAGGTGTGTGTGTGTGTTATCTCAGAATAAACCCCTTCAGGTGTGTGTGTGTGTGTTATCTCAGAATAAACCCCTTCAGGTGTGTGTGTGTGTGTGTGTTATCTCAGAATAAACCCCTTTAGGTGTGTGTGTGTGTGTGTGTGTTATCTCAGAATAACCCCCTTCAGGTGTGTGTGTGTGTTATCTCAGAATAAACCCCTTCAGGTGTGTGTGTGTGTCATCTCAGAATAAACCCCTTCAGGTGTGTGTGTTATCTCAGAATAAACCCCTTCAGGTGTGTGTGTGTGTCATCTCAGAATAAACCCCTTCAGGTGTGTGTGTGTGTTATCTCAGAATAAACCCCTTCAGGTGTGTGTGTGTGTCATCTCAGAATAAACCCCTTCAGGTGTGTGTGTGTGTGTCATCTCAGAATAAACCCCTTCAGGTGTGTGTGTGTGTTATCTCAGAATAAACCCCTTCAGGTGTGTGTGTGTGTTATCTCAGAATAAACCCCTTCAGGTGTGTGTGTGTTATCTCAGAATAAACCCCTTCAGGTGTGTGTGTGTGTCATCTCAGAATAAACCCCTTCAGGCTGATGAAGACCTGATCCTGATCACCCTGTCGGGTTTATTCTGAGATAACAACCAGCTTGATGTACATTATCACTTACTTAAATCTCATGTTGTTAAAAAAATCATAAGAAAATCGTATCGTGAATCGTATCGCATCGTGAGTCGAGTGAATCGTCACAGGCCTAGTCGTGAGCGTGTACCTCTCGGGCCGCGACTCCAGCGGCTTCTCCTTCTCCATCGCCGGCCGTGGCTCTGCGCGTGTCCACCATACTGATGGCCGCCAGTTTAATGCTCAGCTTTTTAATGGCCTCCAGAAACAGCCGGAAGAATCTGTAACGCACACATACACCTGTGAGACGCTGGGGACTCGTGTTTGCAGGATCAGCGAGACGGCTTCAGGCACACCTCTGCTCCATGAAGTGCAGGATCTCATCGGGGGTGAGCAGCTTGTCCTGCTGGTATCGCTCAGGAGGTAAGAAGTGGAACGTGAGCTTGAAGACTCGGGACTTGTCGCCTCGTTTCTTCAGCATGCGGAAGGTTTCTATCACATCCACCTTGTGAAGCACCTGTAGAGGTCAACAGCACCTGGCGTGAGTTTCAACCGTTTCGGGACAGGCTTCGTTAACTTTTCAAGCACTACTTTTTGGTAGGAATACAATCAGAGATCTCATTTATCAAAGATTATCTTTCAAATTCTAAAAAAAAAACGGTAAATAGATAAATAAACTAATGAATAAAAAAATGGTACAAATAAAGTGCAGCACATGCAATGACTGTCATCCTATCCTTTCAGTGGTTGAAGTTGCCAAAGATATTAAAATTCAGTCATCGTTTTGTCACTCACGTCGTCTTCGAGGCACAAATGATGTTTTTTAAGAAACCTCAGAGCTTTCTGTCCCTCCATTTAACGTCAAGTAGGGCTGGGCGGTATATCGAGTTTGTAAGATTGATCGATTTTTCTTTATTTTAACGATATGGAATGGAAATACCGTTTATATCGATACAGTAGTTTGACATATTACTGGATATTTGATATATTACCAATAATACAGAAGATTCGCTTGCAGAAGCTCGTCCTCTCCTGACAGTGAAATGGACATATTTGTTCGACTTTCTAACATTTACAGATGGAGAATATGCCTGTGAAATGTAAGTTAAGCACTGAGGAAAGCATTACACAGTGGCAGTATTTATCTGTCAGTCAGCAACAGTATCTGACAGAGCATCTGCTTTAAACTAGTTAACTATATCTTACCAGTTATTTTGAAGCCCTTAATATAACGTTTACGACAAAATTGTACTTTCACTGCAGCAGCTCACACTGCGTCCTCCGCTACTTTCAGATGTGCTCGTATCAAATTACTGTATCGATATAAACGGTATGGCCTCATTCCATATTGTTTCAAAAAATATATATATCGATATATCGTACAAACTCAATATACC